>JAJIRX010000872.1:0-34141 GCA_023853785.1 Psilocybe azurescens
ATAAATGTATAATTTGAGCACAGGGGCTCAGCTCAAAGAGCAACTGCGGGTCTTTATCGAAGTTTTCCCGTACCCCTAGGTAGCTCGGCGACCGTATCGACTCCGATAAGGTCGAGATAGGCCGTGAGCGCGTGTGTGTCTCAGGCGCTCCGCTGGCAACCAGGTGACGTCCCCGGCCTTCCACTCAATTTCGAATACGGAATCTTCTCCCGCTCCGTAGTGTGATAAAATTTTTCAATTGCCCATTCCGTGCCCCTGACGTAGTCGCTTGTGATAATCTCATCCAGTCTTCCGGGAAATAAGCGATCGTCGTTAGGATGAATTCGCAGCAATGCCGCGTGAAAGACATCATGCACTCCTCTCTGCTTGAGAGAGGATGATAGGTCAACTTATAGGATTGATTCCCATAATCCTTAATGATTCTATATGGTCCAATATATTTTGGTATTAGCTTGCGAGCCAATCCTCTGGGATAATTAATATTCTTGGTAGATAGATAAACTAAGTCGCCTTCATGAAATGGCGATAATTGCCGCTTACGGTTAGCGTCTCTCGTTTGTTTCACTGAGCGGCTAATATGCTGTCATGAGCTTCTATCAATGCCAATTTTTTCTGTTGTGCAAAGACCCGAACTGACGGGTATTCGTTATCTTTAGCTGAATTCCAGATCATTGATCGCGGCATGCGCCATTATTCAGAAAGAAGGGTGCGTATCCTGTGCTCTCAGACCGTGCCGAATTAATTGCAAATTCGATGCTTGATAACGATACCCAGTCAGATTGCGTTCCGTTCACGCACTGTCTGAGCATCTGATTGATAGTGCGGTTCGCGCTCAGTAGAGCCGTCTGTCTGCGGATGATACGCACTAGACATCTTAAGTTTGGTTCCCATTAAGTCATGTAAATGAGACCAGAAGATGCTTGTAAATAAAACATCTCTGTCACTGATTATGTTCTTAGGCATCCCATGTAATTTGTATACATGTTCAAAATAAGTTCTGCGACCTGTCGAGCCGTATAGTCGGTGCGACTAGGTATCAAATGCACCATTCCGGTCAACAAACATATTACGACGGTGATCGAATTAAACGATCCGTCCCTGTTTTTAGACTCAGGTAAGGGTCCGACAAAGTCAATTCCGATTGACTCCCAAGGAGTGAATGGTACAGGAAGCGGATTCAATAATCCGTACGGTTTTGGTTACTGGGTTTACTCCGTTTGCATGTATCGCACGAACTACAATACGATTTAACGTCCGAAACAAGGTCCTTCCACCATACTTGAGACCGCAGGTAGTCAGTGGTCTTAGCTGATCCTAAATGCGCAAGCATTGAGTGAGCTTCCGATATTACGATTTCACGAATACGACCCTTAGTCAGTATCTTTGGTATACAGAGCAGTGTCTGTCCCTTTTCTTTGAGGTAAATTAGACCCTCTACCACTTCAAAATTTTTGTATGCTTTAGGCTCAGTGAGAATCAGATTAAAGAATGGGTCATTTCCATATTTATTACGGATTTCTTCCAGTAAATTTATTCCTTCTATTGTGGATGAAGCGAAGTCCATTACGGCCGGAAGTTCTTGGCGAACTTCTTCTTCCGGCAATTCGATGTCCGTTTCCCTGTTTGGTAACGGAGAATTATCCTGTTGTGGCAACTTCGTATGCTTAGCTGACTTGAGCGGTCTTAGTATTGATCGCCGTTGTCTTTTTCTCACGTTCCCGCCCTCCTTTCGTTGGACAGGGGTTTCAGAGTAAAGCGATCGCGCATCCGTGCCGCGAATTCTTTAGAAGTCTCGGCGCGTCCCGTTTCCGCAGGAAGAATGACCCTGCGAGTCCGCGTGCGGGACGCGACCCTGGCCTCAATTCCCGCCAGCATGGGACACCCGTACGCGACTTCGACATCGTCGTCGACCACATCGTGGTACGTGTACTCACTGCGCGCTCGCATAGTTCCAGGGGCCTCATTCGAATACATACGCGACAACGCGTCCGCCACTACGTTCTCGCTCCCGGAACGTATTCGACTTCAAATCGAACGACGAAATCTTCTCAATCCATCGGGCTTGTCGACCCGAAAGATCCTTCTGGTTCAGTAGGTGAGTCAAACCTTTATGGTCCGTAACCCACTTGAACCGGACGCCTTGTAGGAGGTCGCGATGCCGCAGCATCGTCTCAATTCCGCGAGCATTTCGATCTCGTGGGTGGGGTAATTCTGCTGAGCAGAATTCAGTTTGGCGGAGTAGAATGCCGCGATTTTGGCTGTCTTCCACTCCTGTCCCTGACTCACCAGCCCGGAGACGCCCGTCGCGCATCCGTCCGTCACCATCCAGATCGTCGGTGCGTCCGTGTCATACGTTAGGGGACCCGATGATGATTGCGAGCTCGATCCACCATAGACTTAACATCGTCGAACGCCCTATGTTCCGTGAACGTCCAACGAAATGGGACCGTGTCACCAGTAAGCGCGGTCAAGACACCCATAGGCACCCGAACGCCAGGTACATCGTCCGCCAGGTAGCCAACACAGCACCCAGAAAACCTCTCAAGAGATCGCGATTAGTAGGCACCTTCCATGCTGACGACGCCAGTCGACCTTGTGTTCATCCATGCGTATACCATCATCATCCACAACGCGCCCCAATACAGCGTAAGTTCCCTCTGTAGGAAGCTTAGCTTTCCTTTACTCAGGTATAATTTTTGGCGTTTAAGGGATATCAATTACGATTTTAACGTGTTTCACATGATCGTTCAGCGTGTCAGAATATATCAGAATATGCGTCGAGATAGACGTCCATGAATCGGCCGATGTATGGGGAGAATAGGTGATTCATTAGTGTCTGATAGGTAGCAGGTGCGTTACAGTCACCCTGCTGAACGACCAAGCTAATCATGTTTCCATCAGGTGTGGTTACTGCGGTTCGATCGACGTGCGCGGGATCGATTCGTATCTGCTCATAGGCAGACTTGCCATCCAGCGACGATCGGAACTTATGCTTCGCCACCCTCCTTAATATTCCCTCAATGTCTGGCGGCCGGAGCGTCATTTTTCCGTGTGTTCTTATTGCGTTCACGCAGGTCAAACACGATGCGCAGCTCAGCAGGCTCATTATTCTTCGCGGGGGGCTTAGGGATTAACAGCATAGGCACAGTGTTACCAAGAAGCGACGTTATCTTCCAACGACCCGACTTCAAATATGCGTCTAGTTTACTCAGCCCACTGGGCCCGGAACGCCTCTGGACATCTCGACGAAGGCGCCAAGGGTACGTCTTATTCACATCAATGAGAGGGATAGTGTGATTGATTACTCGTAGAGGGGAGCTCCGTTTCGCCCACTTCTCTACACAGTGGTGCGGCATATCGGTTTAGTTCTGCTCTAGCTTCACTAACAGCACTCGTGTCTAGGGTCACTCCATGTATCATAGGCTTGGTCTCTAATCCGGAAGCCATAGGAGCCGCAGTATTGCTGCCAATCACGACCCGAGCAGGGTTCAATCCAATGCACACCGAATGTTGGTACATGAAGGGTGTACCCAGGATGAGATCGTAATTGCTGATGTTTGCGATATCAAAGGTGCGTGTCGAATTTATTCCTTGATACTCAAATTTAACTTCAGTACTCGCATTTATTTTAGAACGCGATCCCTGTACTGCCAACTGTAGGGTGATTGGCTCCGCCAATGTAACCTTCTTCACCTTCAGCTGGTCTGCTAACGTAGTGGACATGAAGTCACCCAGCGAGCCTGAGTCGATTAGCGCTCGAACTGGCTGCCCATTAATCAAAGTTTTCACTATTACTGGTTTAGGTAGCAGGCGGCGCTTATCCTTTAATGCGGCCGGCGTTACGTTGAAGTCCAGCGTCACGATCCCACGATCTACTTGCACACCGTGTAGTTGTAAGTAATCTTCCGTTTTTCATGATGGTGACATTGTAATCAACATTATTGACCATTCCTTCAAGGCGTAGATTGAAACAAGCGATTAACTAAGGCTTTGGTTCTTGCCCACAGACCTGGTTCCTTAGCGGCGTCCTGAAATGCCTCTTTCGTTTTTGCACATAACTCGATGTGACCTCAAATTGATCCATCTGATCGTCATACCACTTATCGACATTGAAGTTGTCGTTACCCAGGTAAGATTCAGGTAGTTTCGTAGTTTGGTTATTCTGAATATCTTTTATCTCAATAGTTCTGTATTCCGTGTTCGAACGGTGGACTGTGCAGCTATCATTGTAATGTGAGCTGTGCGCTTTTAATACTATATTCACAAAATCTTCTACAGGTGCTCCGATGAGTGTATTGGCTATACTACGCGTTTTGAGCCATTCCACGGTCGTTTAAGCTAGGGAAACGACATCTCGGCTTGCCTCGCGCACTCTTCAGCGTACCATCGGCCAACTGAGAAGAACTGGTGACGCAGCCTGTCTATGTGCAGATAGGATTCGAAGCATCTATGCTTGTCGTAGATCGCGTATCTATTGTGTCTTGCCTTCTCCACTGCAAAGCGAGAGCTCGCACATACTGGGTAATCCTCTGTATCCCCTGGGTATGGTGTGCTTTTACGGAGTACGCGCTCAATTCTCTTTGCGAACAAATCTGCACCTTCGTGTTGATCAGATTTGTCGCATTCATCACTCATCGTGGTCGCATCCTTGCCATTGGTGGGGTACGTTCCCGGCTCACAAAGTTTGGATGTTTGTTCAGCGTAATGGGTAATGTAAGCTTGGTTTTTATTCATATACCGAGTGTACCAGGAAACTAAATTGGTTCTGGGGTTCTCTAGTAATCGCTTTTAACGACTGTAACTATTTTTAAATCCATGTCCTCTATGCAGTACAACTCTGGATTGGTATTTGTAGGGTATACAGAAAATGGTACATCATCCTCAATCGCAGGGTCAGCGGTCGGATAATTGGTATGTATTCCACTCATCAATATATGTATTGAAATCTCTGTGAGAGGTTGACCAAAGGTAACCAGGTTCCTCGAGTGTGTTGAAGACCGAGAGCTCGCGCCCTCCGCTTTGCATACCATCCTCGAAGATCGAACTTGGAGTTATTCAAAGCGTCGTTTGGAGACGTTTATTCTGAAGTGAGTTAATCTGTCTTTGATAAGATAACTGCGACGCTTCGGATTATGTTTCACCTCAAATGCGTCCGCCCGTGCATTTCATTGTATTCGTACCAATATCGCTGCGTCTCCGGGATAGGTGACTATGGTACCTAGCTGGTAAGTGATGTTCATTGCGAATGGGTCACTAATTTCATCTTGAACACAGGCCCATGGTCTCGAAATCCAGGGAGGATCGTCCCATGAGTAACTGACTGCCCCCAGAGGCATGCTCTCCAGGACCTCTATGAAGTCGCCCGGGAGCTGTCCGTTTTCGCGTCGTCCTCCACCGCTGGTTCAATATTGTGAGTGGACATTCCTGGCGGCCCATTTCCTGAGTGCTTAACGCTACTTCCTTGTGGACAGTTTCTAGACATGTGTCCTTGCTCATTGCAACGGAAACATCGTCCTGACGCGAACCTTTCTGATTTCTCTTTCTCAGACAAGGTATTCCTATTTTCGCGATTGTTATTACTTCTGTAATTATTGTTTTTACTAGTCACGGCGGATTGTATCTTCCTTGGGTGAAGGAGTTTCCACGAGGTTTGTTAAATGCGTTATTTCCTCTATTCTGACCATCATATCGGTTAGGTCTGTCCTGCGCGGTCTGCGTCGCCGGTCATGATTGTCATGCCGCTCGTGATGGTCGCGTCTACCACGATATTGGCGTCGGTCTACGATACTCGTGTCGGTCTCGATATTCGCGTCGGTCTCGAGGCTCGCGTCGGTCTCTTTGGTGCACCGATTGGCTGGGACGAGAATCGCGAGGTCGGACATTCTCAGAGATTTCTACTATCTCTGCACAACGTCACGACTTCATCCCAGGTAGACGAGTCTGGATGTAGGCCTTGTCTCCACAAGCCTCGTTGGATTATTTCTGAGCTCCCTGTCCAGAATCGATTGACTAAATCGCTCTGGGTAATTGATCCAATTAAGTTGCATTGTTCTTCCAAGTAATGCACAAATTCGCTGACACGTCTATTACCCTGTGTAGCGTTTTCGAATTTTCTCACGGACTTTCTGCCTGTAATCGATCGGGAAACAATAGTTGTATAGTTCATTGTAAAAGTCTGACATTTTCCATTTTTCTTCATTTATTGATACTTTCTGCAGGTAGAAGTCATAAGCTCTTTTCTCCATGAAGTAAGCTAACGCCGGGATCCATCTTTTCCGGCGGAGACCGCTGTCCTCCAGGTATGATTTGCTTTCTTTTACAAATCTGTGGAATGCACGGGCATCCGTGCTTCCATCATAGGGGTAGGTTTCAGTGCTTTAGCACTTGATGACCCTGTTTCGGGCGTTTTTTGTGTTTGGAAGGCTTGACTTTTGGCTCGTCGTCTTCTGACGGCGATGACGATTCGTCGGAGCTCGACGAGCTGTCATCCGATCCATCTGGGTCACCAGAGGATGGTTCTGAACTTGATGAAGGGCTCTCGGACGATGTAGTCGCCCGCGCGTTTCTTAGATTTGCGGGATTTTTTCTTGTAGAAGATACTTTCTTCAGTGCACGCCCCCAGGAAGGATTTGGGATCAACGTCGCTACCGGCCCTGCGCTGATAGGGGTTTTTGCGCGCAGTTGGCATGCGTACATGTTCGGCAGTCTGGTCAAATCTTATCGCAGGCGTTCTGGGTAGATTAGGAGCTGTAACGAGATTTAATTGTTCCTTTCGTTTAGCTTTTGCCAGTTTCTCAAATTCTTTTCTTTGAGTTTGAACATCTAATTCAACGTTGGAAATACTGAGATTCCCCCATTCTCGGGGGTCAATAGTCTTACCCTTATCTTTAGAGGGTCCTTCGCCCGCGTGAGCTGGAGAGCTCTCGGCCGGACTTTCTTATTACGTTTAGCAATTAAATTTTGCTGTTCTTGTGTTAGGGATTTCTCGGCCTTATCAATGGCAGGATCCGTAGCTACTTCTGTGCTTATTTCATTATTGCGGCGGCGGGATGACTCGCGGCTCGTTTTGCGCTTACTTTGCACCGTGGTCCATGGACCATCATCATCAGACTCTGATTCAGAGGATGTGATATTCGGGTCGCTGTGTTCATCTGACACAAAGGGATTTTCATTATTATTATGAATGTCCTCTACCAATACTTTGGGAGGTTCGGTAATAACCCTCTTCTCTACCTCTGCAGAGGGAGAAGAGCGGTCTCGACGCCGCCACGTCGCTGTATGAGCGGCGTGGGGTTTGGACGTCGGGCGCCACCGGGCTTTTAAGCTTCGGGGGCGAAGGTACAGCGGTTTCCTCCGGGGATAACACGCGATCTTAGTTGCCTAGATGCCATAGTTAGTGATATGGACAAATAAGGTAACACGTACTGAATTTTAAATTTAGGGTTTGTTGCCAAGCGTGGTTCTTCGGGTGATCAATCCAAAGAATTCCGGACGTCGAGGCGACAGTAAATAGGAGAATGCTAGTAGCGAACTAGCAAGGTTTCGGGTTGTTTTTAAGAGTTGTTGTAGAAGTCAAAAATATGTGACGAAAGGTAACTCCGAGTGACTATAAGTAACAAGGAGGTTGTTTCGGCACACGGTTTCTTAGAGGGAAGGAGAAAGACTGTTTTAACAACTGTATTCGCTGGGGTCTAAGCTAGTACAATAGGCCTCTTTATATACTCTATCTAATAGTCCATTGGATAGTAACAGATGCAAAGCCAAGAGTAGAATGGTAAGATAGGGGAAGTGAATCAAATAAGGGCGTTGACGAGAGGGGTTGAAGTCAACGCGATAAGATAAGATAATAAGAGGTAACGTGATAAGTAGGATAAGTACCGATCTGTCACACTTGTGACACGGCGCCATCACCATTGTCGGGATCAATTACTTACTTGAATTGGCTTCCACAACTTCAATCAGCAAAAACCAATGCATGAGATGTTTTGGTAATGCTGATGGATCCAATTCAACATGCTCTTCATATATTGAATGAGACGCATGCTATTTGATTTCAAGAGCTGGCAACACAACATTGACAGGTTACAACTTCGATTTACATATCTTTTGTTCCTCATGTCCACCTTGTAGTTTCATCCCAAAAAATCTGTTTCCCCTTTCTTGATGAAGGCATCCAATCCTTCTTCTATGGGAGTATCCCCTCCTACAAAATCGATTCCCAGGCCTGCTGCATCTTCTCGTTCGGCAAGAAGGGCAAGGACTTTGGCCACATCGTCGCGCTGCGAAAATGTCATTTAATTTCAGAAATTAGTTATCTTGACTTGTCCACTCACGGAAACTGGCTTAGTTAAATGTGTCCTGCCGATAGAGGCAGTTCCTGTACCAGGCTCGTTGGTCAGACCTCCAGGACGGAGGATAGACCATTTGAATGCAGTGCGTTTGGACAAGTTCTTGTCTGCTTCATATTTCCAGTGGATATATGCAGGCATACCCTGCCTATACTTCTTGGACAAGGCGATGTCATCTTCATTCTGCAGCTCAGATATTAATTCATCAATAAACTGGCAGTGAAAGAGCACGTCCTTACATAGTGAGCAGGTATCTTCTCTGGGTCGCGTATATCAATGGCTGACACAAGAATCAACCTCGGTTTGGGACCATCAACGCCTTCAATAGCGTCGAACACTTTTACGGCGCCTTCGTAGTCCACCTTCCTCGTTCTTTCTTCCCCGCCTTTACCACCCGCTCCAGCCGAGAAGTACACAACCTCGTGTCCTGTGAACGCCTTGCTGAAATCGGAAACAGGAGAATCCTCCAGCGACAAAACTAGAGGTGTTGCCGATACATCCCTAATATCCTTCTCCTGAGAACCATCTCTGATCACGGACGTTACAGAGTATGTCGTTGAGAGTAATTTGGCAAGCCTCAAAGATACCTGCCAAGAGATATTCAGCATTTGGACCCACAATTACAGGTCAGTAGACTCTGAACAAAGGATTCGACTGACATTTCCGTGGCCACCGATGATGATGATTTTCTTTGACATAGCAGTATAAAGAGATTTTATTCGGTTCATGAGCGTGAAACACCTCCGAGGAAGTCGTCAGCTCGGGCTACGATGATATCATCATTACATGAAGATAAGATTATACCAATTATCTGATAAGATCTTCGGTTTACCATCAAAGTCGGCGATATTGTCCTTGTATTAAGTGGCGTTTAACCAATGTTTAACTCAAAGATACATTCACCAAAATCTACTGTCAATATTATCATAATATATAGATATATCTGCAATCTAATTCAACGTATGTAGATTTCCCAAAGATTTTCAACTTTTAAGTTGCTGACCTTAAGGTCTATTAATAGCCACTCAGTCCCGTCCGCTTGACTGTACTTAAACCTGACCACAACCTTGCCGCAACCAACTGGCAGTTCAGACTTGGATGTTCGCTCTGACTGTGTGCTCTTCTTTCAAAGACATTCTACATTAAGTTTACTCTCGGATCAGGGCTGACAAGCTTGGTCGATTTATCAATCCCAAATGGTATAAGATATGCAAGTCGTCGACGGTATTCCATAACGAACAGCTTCGTTCTATCTTCTCTTTCCTTGCTCTTCAGCTTGCTTTCGCCTTTATTTTATTTTTAACGCCAAAATTAGGTCTATGTCTCGTATTCTTCTCTCTCTATTCGCTTGTCTTGCCCTAGTCCCGACTATTTTCGGCGCTCTACAGTACGGCTTTCCGTACGGCGAAGAGAAAATTCGGGGTGTAAACTTGGGAGGCTGGCTTGTCTTAGAGGTTTGTTTTTATTCCAAATCGTATGACACGAAAGGCACCACAAATACTGACATAACGTTCCTAGTCATTCACCACCCCTTCGCTTTTCGACCGCACTGGAGACGTCCGTGTTGTCGATGAATATACTTTCGGACAGTTTGTGCCAAAGGTCCGGGCAAGTGAGCTTCTCAAGCAGCACTGGGACACATTCATCACCGAGAAGGACTTTGAGGACATCGCTGCTGCTGGGTATGCACGTCAATTCATCTTCACGGGGAGCTCGCTACTAATGTCACTTACCCTTTTTCAGCCTTAACCACGTCCGAATCCCGATAGGACACTGGATGTTTGAGCTCTCCCCGGAAGATCCTTATTATCAGGGACAACTCCCTTATCTCCTGAAAGCGGTCGAATGGGCAAGGAAGTACAGCATCCAGGTTATAGTGGCATTGTATGGTAAGCACAGGCCCCCTTCAAAAACGGTTAATCTTAAGCTGATCGCTTCATATCACAGGGGCGCCTAGTAGTCAAAATGGGTTCGTTTGTCTATCGACATTTTTTTATATCCCTTCTCATAGTCTTCACAGATTCATTAACTCTGGTCATTTCCGAGATGCTGCGTAAGCTTTATTCTATTTTTTTGCTGTTATCGCCTCATACTGACCCAAATGCAACAGGTACTGGCACAAGAACCAGACATCCGTCGATCGAACTGTCAACATCATGAAAACTTTGACTGCTATGTTCGAGGATCAAACCGACGTTGTTTCTATCATCCAAGTTATGAACGAGTGCGTCCTGATATCCTCGATCTTTGCCCTTTTCTAATGTCACGTTCTCTTAGACCTGCCGGTTTCCGGAAAGCAATTCTGAACCCCGAGCTTCTTGATGTCCTTAAAAGGTATATTATACATCTTCTCCCTTTCCTAGAAGTATTCATATTGATCCATCTACCTCATGTAGTACTATTATGACAGCTACAATTTCATTCGGTAAGTTCTCAACGGTTGAGGTCCAAATTAAAGTTAATATTATTTCTTTTCATTAGCAATCCTCTTGGTGGCAAGAAGAAGAGCAACTTCATTGTTATGCTTCACGACGCCTTCCAACACTTGAGCTACTGGAACAACTTCATGCCCAATAACACTTACGACGGTGTCATGATGGATACCCACATTTACCAGATGTTCAATGACCATGTAAGTCTCTATTTTCTTCACATAATAACCTTACCATAACTCACCTATCGCGACTCTTTATTAACAGGACGCGCATATGACCGACGACGAGCACATCCAACGCGCTTGCACGAATGCCACTATCATGTCCAAGTCTCCCATGAATACTATCATCGGTGAATGGACTGCCACCAATAACGACTGCGGCCCCCATCTCCTCGGACGCTTCGTGGGCCAAAGATATGACGGCACTCTCCCCGGAACTAACCGCGTTGGCAGCTGCATTGGCAGGACCGGCAAGGCCTCCACCTTCAGCGAGGAGTATAAGGAGTTCATGAGGAAGTACTGGGAGGCCCAGACACAATCTTACGAGAAGGGTGGCCAGGGATGGATCATGTGGACCTGGAAGATGGAGAATGCGGATGAGTGGTCGTATAAGGCTGGTGTGGAGCACGGATGGATTCCTCAGGACCCTACCGACTACAAATATCCCAATATTTGTGGTTGAACTCTGCCTAGGGAATGGCTTTTTTCGACCCTTTTGCTCTTCTTCAGTCTCTTTTGTTTTGCTCTTTTAGTTGTCAGTTTCTATTTGGCCTCTAGTGTTGCCGATTCTTGTTCTGGCTTTGGTTACTAGTTGGTGCCCATCGATATCTTCTGTACTTCTTTATCGATGCTTTTGTATATCCTGTACTTTTAGAATGTCCTTTTACCGTTTATCCCCTCAAAGTGAGTCGTAAAGATCAACATGCAACCTTAGAAAGGACAAGGTGTTTCTTAAAGCAGTAGAATACAGTTCAATTTTACTATATAACTTTGACTTAACTTTACTCAAATTTATTCTTCGATCTCTCAAGCGCATAAGGCATCGAATATTTTGTAGTTCCACGGTTCATGATGAGCGCTAAGCTGGACGTGAATTGTAGATCAGCCGCATAAGGAGAGACTCTGAGAGATAAGATCTTCTCTCTTGATAACCGGGAAGCCGGCGAAGTGCCGGCGGGGCCGTTGGGCGGTATTGAACCTGTCTGCATCGAGCCTTCCTTCAAGTTCAACAGCATAGTGTTCACCATCATCCTGTAAAGATGTATACACAGCTCGCTGAGATCCCAGTCCCAACGGGGGCACGTTTTCTTACTCGTCATACTATTGGTGATTGTCAATCAGAACTCTAAACACCTTACTGTGCTGAACGATACTAACCAAGATCTCGTTCATTTTGCTAGATGATCACTCAAGACCTGCTGCTGTGGAGATCACCTACTCTGTTAAAGACCATTTTCGAAACACTAAGAGAAACATGGTCAAGACGATAGTGTTCTCTTCGGAGGCTACTCACGGTCCAGTATCGGTTTCGACGGCTCTTCAAGATGTCGACATTGTGGCACAGATTATTTCACCTTCGACCCAGAGGCGAGCTATCTTGCGTAGCCCAAAGTCAGGAAGTCCACGATACGTCGAGATTTGGAAGAACGGATTGCTGGAAACATCACTGGACGTTACTGACCTTCACGGAGATTTCTATTCGGATGGTGAGTGCAAATCTTGCATTGATGATGTCGCGAACTTCCCAGTATGTGAAATAATTTTCAGAGTTCCTTGGATCTCTCTCTTTCTCACCATCGGAGACCAGCATTCTGTACATCGCAGAAGCTAAAGCTCCCGAGTCGAAAGATCCATTCGTTAAATTTAGGTTTAATCCTGATTTTGGCGAAGGCCTCTCTGGTAAACGCAGACCGGCCATATTCATATTTAACTGGGAGAACCCTCCAAGCGAAGATGGAGACAAGAGGACACTTGTACAGCTCAAGACAGACGGCGATGTACGATTCGGTCAAGCTATCTTTTCCGCCAACTCGGACAAGATCGTCTATGCGACTGGGTATGAGTTCACAGCTGATGGCCGGATACTGGGCATCAAGGGGTGCTTTAATCGGCCTTCTGGAATATGGAGACTAAAACTTGCTTCTGAACCTCCAACTCGGACAGAAGAGACCAAAATTCATCCACTGAACATAGATGCATCGATTCAGAAACTAACTTCGCCGCATTTGTCTTGCCGATCTCCTCGAATTCTCAGCCATAATGGACGGAGCACTCTGATCTGGTTATCCAGTCTCAGTGGCGGAGCCCACCTCGCCAGTTCGACGCTGTACTCCCTTGATGTCACCAGTGACTCTTCTAAACCTCTGGAGATTCCATCGCCCCACGAGCCCCTAGTGGGAATTGTTGATACACCCGGACCTCAAACGAACGGATTTCCTGGACTGTACCCATCTTACAACATCTTGCCGGACTCTTCTGCTCTGTCTCCTACTGGGCTGTCCGTCTTGGTTAGCTCTCATTGGGGCTCTCGTACCACTGTTCTTCAAATATCTTTGAAAGACGGTCTAGTTAGGGACCTCATTCCTATTTCAACTTTGTACAGCTGGTCTGTTCTGGCTACAGACGGCCACTCACGTGTTATTTGCTCTTGCAGCTCCCCTTCCCTTCCGTATGAAATCGTTCTCGGAGAATTCGACGAGACAGGGGCTATAAGTTGGCGTGTACTCGATAAGCCTGAGCTTCCAGATTATGGTTTGTTACTTCACTTCTTCCTAGACACGTGTATTCTGAATCCAAGATACGACAGTCAGCTCGGCTCTGCAAGGTATTCGTACGAAGATTATTCGCATCCCAGGGCGCCATCTCGGTAGAAACAATTGTTGTCCAAGGCGCTAATAGAGGAAACGGCTCGATCGCGCCTTGTATTATCTCACCTCATGGCGGCCCGCATGGCGCTAGCACTACAGCATTCTCGCCTACTACAGCAGCCCTGGTCATTGAAGGCTGTGAGTATTTAAAAATAATCACATCGTCTAGCTAATATAATCATCAGACACCATCTCTTTCCCGAATTATACGGGTTCTCCGGGATATGGAGAGGCCTTTTACAAGGCTTAATTGGACGATGCGGCGAGCTTGATGTCCAAGACTGTATAGCTTCTGCAAAGCACCTTATGTCGATTGGTATATCTAAGGAAGGCCCAGGAATGCAGTTGATCACAGGTGGAAGCCACGGCGGGTTCTTGACCGCTCACCGTATGTCTTTGAACAATATTTTCTCCAGCATTTATCTTATATTAATGATATATTTATGTTTCTGAAGTGATAGGACAGTTCCCAAATTTCTTTTCGGCTGCCATTTTACGCAATCCCGTCATATCAGCGGGCGAGATCTCGTCAAGCGATATACCAGATTGGTACTTCTCTGAATTCGGATTCGACTACCCAGTATTTTCCTCTTCGGCATCGAAGGCAAATCCACCCTTATCGTACCCAAATCCCCCTCTGGTAACGCCAATGACGTTTGCCACCCTCCAAGCTGCCTCGCCTGTGGCGTACATCGACGCCGTCTCTGTACCCGTCCTACTTTTAATCGGGGCAGCAGATCGGCGGGTCGCGCCTTCCCAAGGCATTGAATATTATCATGCACTGAAAGCAAGGTACTCGGGCAGAAAGGAGAAAGGGAGCAAGGTCGAAATGCTCGTTTTTGAAGGAGAGAGTCATCCTCTTGATGGCGTGGAGGCGGCCAAGGCGAGCTTCGAGGCAACTAAGCAGTGGTTTGCAGAAGCAGTGAATTCAAAGAATCGTCACTAGATGACTGACACGACGATAAAATCAATTTCTTATCTCAAAATCAGGCGAACTGATGCATATGTGAAGGTAAATAAAAAGGTGCTGTAGTACATCTGGTCTGCAAAGTTGGCGCGTTCTCGAAATCCTACAGTCAGCAGAACGAAACCAAGAACCAACGGACTTCCAAGTAACTTCATAGTGGAATAGAACATGCTGTCAATAAATAGAACTCAGATAAGCTAAAAGGCCAGAGACGTTATATGACCATACCTAGTTTCCAGTCTGCCTGAGTCGTTTCCATTTGACGCTTCTGCTCAATGCCATTATTCATTTCTCGGAAACACCCTAGCTCCTTGAACAACCCAATACCCTCTTCAAGATGGGATAATGAATTGTCAATTATATCGCCTTCGTAACTTGCTTTGTGCATTTGATCGTCAAGCGGATGTCTAGTTGTATTTGATTGATCGTGTAGCCGACTCCGCCACAAGATATTGCTCAGAAACACAAGGTCTCCAGCTTTTCCATATTTCCACTGCGATGTCTCGTGCAGCTTTAAAGCACTATTTATCGCGCTATACGCATCCATATATCTGCTTTGCAAAGGAAAATTATGGCCTGAACATATAGGCAGTTTCCTTGCCCAGATTTGTGCCCGATGTCGATGTAAATTTGTATCGCCTTTTCTATGGTATCTATCGCCTTTAGGAAGCAGACTCGGGACCGATTGGACCGATTGGATGTAAGCTATCACGCACAGAGCATCTGCCTTTCCTTTTAGATATCCAATTTCGGTGTGAAGCTTGAGAGCTTGTTCCAAACTTATTGATGCTTTCTCAGAATCACCCAGGCAGACGTAGTAGATCCCGGTAAGATATAGGATGCGGGCCTGCCCCATGATATCCTCTATTTCCTCGTACACCGTCAACGACCAGTTGAGTTCACGTTCTGCTACATGAAATAGAGAGCTGTGAATCATAATAAGGGCGTACAAAGCTTTGATTTGAGCCGTCGTAGATTTGCTTGGGTTTGTTGGCTAACGCACGACAAGCAAGGTCTTGCGTAACTCGATAGTTTCCTTGACTATACTGAATCGATGCCAGATAGCATAAATCGTCAGCTTCTCCACGGGAATCACCATTGTCCCGATGTATGGCCAAGGCGCGCGAGAGGATGCCTGTGGCTTCGTCCCAGTCCTCTTTTCCGATATGAATTCTTCCAAGTATATGAAGATAGTCTGGGTCTTCATAAGGATCCCTCAAAGAAATCGAATGTTCGATGTGAATTTGTGCCTCTGGCAGACGACAAAGGAGAAGAGATATAACAGCGAGACTTGAAACGCTTTCAGCTTGCCCAATGATGTCTCCCCACATGGGCGCTTAAGTGTAGCGGCATCACTAAAGTATTTTTCTGCCTGATGAGGCCTCGATCGAGACAACATTACCGTTCCAAGTCCATTCAACGCTGTCGCCTTGCCAGATGTATTGTTCAGGTCCGAGAAAAGAGACGCCGCTTCAGAAAACATAGCATCTGACTCGCTGAATCTGTATAATTCACGCAGGGTGCCCGCTGCGGCGAGTAAGTCGTATGCCTTCCCAGACAAGTCATCGACCTTTTCCGTGCAATGCGACAGCCTGCTTGAATAGCTCCAGAGCATTCTCCGAGCTCTTTTCGTTCTGCGACATGAGTAATCCAAGATTTAGTGTGTCGTAAGCGTATCCACCCACGTCTCCTGCTGAGATGTGCAAGTCCTTGGCCAAACGGAACTTTTCTTCGGCAAGAGAGAATTTGGATTGTTGGCTTAGCAGTTGGCCAAGACATCCCAAGCAATCGGCACGTAACTTGAGCGTAGAGTTGGCTTCCGTTATTTCTTCGTCCTTGACAAGTTCTACCTTGGCTTTACGAGATAGGATGTAGGGATTTGAAGACGCCTACTAAGACCACGCCGAATGAGTACGTTTCGTAGTTCCTAGGTTTTCCGATAAATTGGGATTATTCGTGTTGCGTAAGTCCGAAATTTCGAGCCTATCGATGGCCCGAGAGATAGCCTGGATAGACCCCTTCCCAGAAACGTAGGCATAGTGGGAGAAATTGATCGTAGCTTGTACTACTTCTGTGAGGTCTTGAACTGTCGCAGATTCTAAGGTCTCCAACAAAATTGCGTTAATATTTCCTGTTTCCTTCTCGAGACGAGATCGGATGGCGGGATCTGTATATGATGTTCCTTGAAGGGCTAATGAAATAAAATAACCGCACAGGAATGCTTGAGCTTTTTCGGGCGCCCGATGTTGTTTGCGAATGAACAGACGAATGGGATTTAGAACGCGGATATTTTTGGCAGTGTCCTCATAAATAAGTGCATTTTGTCGGAGGCTGGAGATTGCCTTGTATACCATGATGTTATCAGGAAAGTAGGCTTCGCAGACTTTTATGCTATCTGGCGACATGCCATCCGGCAACATTGAAAGGACGCCAAGAAAAATCAACGCTCCGGGATCGTTTTGCATTCGTGGACTGGAGATGGATAACTCAATCGATTTCTCGAGGTTATTCAATCGACCTCCTCCCTGTTCGACCATGGACGTACTCTCCCTCTGCCACCGAAGCCACAATGTTTCAGTGCTTTCTCCGTCAACGGAGGCAAGTGTCGCGAGAAGAGTAACTGCTAACGGCATACAGTCAACGGCTTTACGAGGTTCCGGGCATACTTATCAGACTTGCGAGAAATAGCTTTGAAAATGGCCATAGCAGAGTCGGTGTCGACTGGTTTGAGGGGAGGGATAACTTCAGACCATCGCGTACCCGAGGGTCTTTGAGACCCACGCATCGTAATAATCAAAGTTAGGGTGTCAATGGAAGTGATTTCCGTGAGTAAAGATTCGACCTGTGATCGTCCATCTGGAGGGTCCCATACTGTTTCGAAATTATCCAGGACGAGAAGACAGGGGTTATTGTGCAAATGAAGAAGAAGGGTCTTCAGTATATTACCCTCCATGGAGATTGCGAATGTTGTGGCGAGGTCAGATAGAAGAAGGTCCGCTGAAGAGGTTGCTTCACAGGAAATAAAGTATCGATCTTGCTTGAACTTTGTGCATATGTCGTCGTGGTGGAATATGGTAAGGGCCAAACTAGTTTTACCAATTCCACCTGGTCCCAGGATACAGAGTCGAAGTGGCAGATTACTTTGGGAGCAGTTATGGAGATGGGTGCATATGGCTTCGATTTCATTGCTCCGCCCAATGAATATTTGAGGTCTTGGCCTATGAGTGAAAGATTTGCGCGAAGGTGCTTGTCTATTGCTGTCAAGCCTTGCCTATTGTAATATTAACGGGGATAGAAGCCGTGCCAAATCCAACTTCTTTGCTTACTATAATTTGATCTGGATCAGAAATTTCGGCATATTTACGAAGCTTTATCATCGATTTGAACTGTGTTCATAAGTCAATTGGATCCTCAGAACTGGGATACGAGGCTAATTTCCATACCTGAAACATGACGATTGCGTTATCTAGTCTTCGATCCTGTTCCGAAATTTTCTGGGCGATTTCATCTCGATTAATAACGCTTCTGAAGCGCGACTTTATGCCAGACGTCTTCAGGTCATCGAGGAAGCTAAATATGGACTCAAAGACTCTGACCATAACATAAGCGCAGATTGACAGTAATAAATAATGCTGACACCAACCCTTGGATTTGCAGTAGGTCGCCTTTAATCCCAGACATATCCAGGGTTTCCTTTCCGCGGTCGAATGCCAATAAAGCTTCAAAAACAACTCGAGAGAAGCCTATGACTTTCTCTACAAGTTCGTCACATCGTTCTTTATGAGTTTTGATATCCTGGAGTCAGTGAAAGTTTAGATTACGCATATAAAGTCAAAACAAAGAAAAAGAAAGGCATACATCTGAGATCTCGATGATTTTCAGTGCCACTCCAACAATGATCTTCACATAAGGCACTTCGCTAAAGACTTCCAGGACATCTTTAGTCAGGCTGAGGAGTACTTGAGAGTTAACGCTGGTCCCTAGGTTCAGAGGTATTGTATTATTTGTTGAAAGGGACGGAGCAACAAGATGTCGCGCTGAAGAGGTTTCTGATCCAGGACGATATAAGGACAAGGGGTTTGGTGGTGTACTTTGGGTAGTGAATCTTTGGCTAGGTTGGCTAGAAACAGATACTACACCAGCAGCTTTAGCACTCGGTTTAGAGGATGATTGGATATTGTGCTGCACGACTTTCCGAGAAGCTTCAGCGTTGCCCACAATGTCATCTTTCGGACGTCGTTGTTTGCCTTTACCCCTTTCTTTTTCGCCGTCATAGAACAATACCGATCCTCTGGGTTTCTTTGAACCGACGGGCTTGGCAACTGGACCCATTCGACCTCAACCAAGCCTCGGGAGTGGGCAGCCAATGTAGACGATGAGTTGATGCCTCTTACGACTAGACAAAGACGTCAGTGATACTATGGAAGTGACAGTCGCCAGTCGAAAGCATTTCAGGTTCCCTAGAGGCACTAAAAGTGTGATTTGGGACCGAGGTAGTAACGTAACGCATAACACAAACCTTACGCTTTATGCGTGTCCAGCCTTCACAAAGTTCTCTTCACAGAGATTGCAGTACTACTCTATATCTTAGGAGTCAGTACGCCAGTGGGTAGTATTATTCTAACAAGACGCTCTGGTACACAAAGTAAGGACAGATACTTAAATCCATTATGTTACTGACACAAGCCTTTGCGATCTGAATTGACAGGGGTGGCAATGATTAGATGAATTCTGCAACAACATGCCTTCATGTTCATATGTTGTTTGCATTTCATGTTGCCTTGTGTTGGTCTCAAGTAAGCTCAAGTTGGTCCAGGTTAGTCCGTAATGGGCGATACAGACACCAAAACAAGCCATCTTGGCGCCCTTGGCGCAATATAAATTAAAATTTCTCCTTGCGGCTTGCTTGTGGCCTCCATAACCGACGCCAATACCTCCTAGTTCGACAAGGATTCCTTTCCGTTCGTCGTTGAGATACCCTTTCATCACTTTCTTATAGGCATTTGAGGCCTGGTTTATCCAAAAATGCTTGTTTCAGCTTTGTTGCTGCTTCCTAGCATTTTTTCAACGACGCGAGCGGTCACCGTCTACGGTCAAATACCCCTTGCTCAGACAGCCACTGGAACCTCGGGCACTAAAGCAACTCCAACACTGCCGGCATACGATAAAACTCTGCTGCAGCCACCAGTAATTATGGAACCAGCACCTGGAGTCGCGTACACTTTATCTCTTCAAAATGATGCCGCTGCGGTGAATGGTCTCTCAATACCTCAGGTCGGGCCTGGATTCTGGGGATTCTCTATTGAAATGTCGGTACTCAATCAAGTTTGTGCGTATACTTTTCTGCTTCTACACATTCTAGGCTGCTGTACTCATTCGAGGGTCACTTTTGCAGTAGGGAAAAATTCGTACGTTCTGCAACATGCATGTATGACGATAGTTTCTAACCGTTATTGACATCATTCATAGTTCGCTTATTCAAGTCCCGTTCTTGAATCTTATGGCCAATCTCATAGAGCGATCAGGTGGTGTTGTCGTTCGAATTGGCGGTAATACTCAGGAATTTGCAACTATGGTACCTTTCCTTGAAGATGGCAAAACGTTCGACTAAGAAGATTCGGGATCTACACAAACAGTATGTTTCCAGATGATACATTGCATGTACTCGATGTCTAAAATCCTACAGACCAAAACCAAGAATCATCACTAGATGATTGACGCGACGATAAAATCAATTTATTGTCTCAAAATCTGGGCAACTGATACATATGTGAAAGCAAATTTAAAAAATTGTAGTACATCTAGTCTGCAAAGTTTTCTAAATCATACAGTCAGCAGAGCGAAACCAATAACCAACGGACTTCCAAGTAACTTCATAGTGGAATATAATATCCTGTCAATAAATAGGACTGCAGATAAGCCAAAAAGCCAGAGACGTTATATAACTATACTAAGTTCCAGACTACCTGAGTCGTTTCCATTTGGCGCTTCTGCTCAATGCCGTCATTCATTTCTCGGAAACACCCTAGCTCCTTGAACAACCATATACCCTCTTCGAGATGGGATAATGAATTGGCAATCATATCGCCTTCGTAACTTGCTCTCTGCATTTGATCGTCAAGTGGATCTCTTGTTGTATTTGATTGATCGTGTTGCCGACTACGCCACAAGATATTGCTCAGCAACACAAGGTCGCGAGCTTTTCCATATTTCGAGTGCGACGTCTCGTGCAGCTTTAAAGCACTATTTATCGTGCTATACGCATCCATATATCTGCTTTGCGAAAGGAAAATTATGGCCTGGACATATAGGCAATTTCCTTGCCCAGATTTGTTCCCTATGTCGATATAAATTTGTATCGCCTTTTCTATGGTGTCTGTGGCCTTTGGAAGCAGACTCGGGTCCGATTGGACCGATTGCATGTAAGCTATCATGCACAGAGCATCTGCCTTTCCTTTTAGATGTCCGACTTCGGTATGAAGCTTGAGAGCTCGCTCCAAACTTATTGATGCTTTCTCAGAATCACCCAGGCCGATGTAGTAGATCCCGGTAAGGTATAAAATGCGGCCCTGCCCCATGATATCCTCTATTTCCTCGTACACCGTCAACGACCAGTTGAGTTCACGTTCTGCTACATGAAATAGAGAGCTGTGAATCATAATAAGGGCGTACAAGCCTTTGATTTGCGCCGTCGTAGCTTTGCTTGGGTTTTTGGCTAACGCACGACAAGCAAGGTCTTGCGTAACTCGATAGTTTCCTTGACTATACTGAATAGACGCCAGATAGCATAAATCGTCGGCTTCTCGACGAGAATCACCATTGTCCCGATGTATGGCCAAGGCGCGCGAGAGGACGCCAGTGGCTTCGTCCCAGTCCTCTTTGTCGATATGAATTCTTCCAAGTATATGAAGATAGTCTGGGTCTTCATAAGGATCCCTCAAAGAAATCGAATGTTCGATGTGAATTTGCGCCTCTGGCAGACGAGAATGGAGAAGAGATATAATAGCGAGACCTGAAACGCTCTCGGCTTGCCCGATGATATCTCCCCTCACGGGCGCTTAACTCAGCGGCGTCCCTAAAGTAGTTTCCTGCCTGATGAAGCCTCGATCGAAATAACATCACCGTTCCGAGTCCATTCAACGCAGTCGCCTTCCCAGATGTATTGTTCAGGTTCGAGAAAAGAGACGCTGCTTTAGAAAACATAGCATCTGACTCGCTGAATCTGTATAATTCACGCAGAGTGTCCCCTGCGGCGAGTAGGTCGTATGCCTTCCCAGACAAGTCTCCGACCTTTTCATGCAATGCGACAGCCTGCTTGAATAGCTCTAAAGCATTTTCCGAAGTCTTTTCGTTCTGTGCCATGAGTATTCCAAGGTTTAACGTGTCGTAAGCGTATCCACCCACGTCCCCTGCTAAAGTGTGCAAGTTCTTGG
Organism: Psilocybe azurescens; assembly: GCA_023853785.1. NCBI lineage: Eukaryota > Fungi > Basidiomycota > Agaricomycetes > Agaricales > Agrocybaceae > Psilocybe > Psilocybe azurescens. Next base: position 22,053 of record JAJIRX010000872.1, read on the forward strand.
CCAAACGGAACTTTTCTTCGGCAAGGGAGAATTTGGATTGTTGACTTAGCAGTTGGCCAAGACATCCCAAGCAATCGGCACGTAACTTGAGCGTAGAGTTGGCTTTCGTTATTTTATCGTCCTCGACAGGTTCTCTCCTTGACTTTACGAGATAGGATATAAGGATTTGAAGACGCCTATTAAGACCGCGCCAGTGAGTACGTTTCGTGGTTCCTGGGTTTTCCAATAATTTGGAATTGTTCGTGTTGCGTAAGTCCAAATTTTCGATCCTATCGATGGCACGAGAGATAGCCTGAATAGACCCCTTCCCAGAAACGTAGGCATAGTGGGAGAAACTGATCGTAGCTTGTACTACTTCCGTGAGGTCTTGAATTGTTGCAGATTCTAAGGCCTCCAACAAAATTGCGTTAATATTTCCTGTTTCCTTCTCGAGACGAGATCGGATGGCGGGATCTGTATATAATGTTCCTTGAAGGGCCAATGAGATAAAATAACCATACAGGAACGCTTGAGTCTTTTCGGGCGCCCGATGTTGTTTGCGAATGAATAGGCGAATGGGATTTAGAACGCGGATATTTTTGGCAGTGTCCTCATAAATAAGTGCATTTTGTCGGAGGCTGGAGATTGCCTTGTATACCATGATGTTATCGGGAAAGTAGGCTTCGCAGACTTTCATGCTATCTGGCGACATGCCATCCGGTAACATTGAAAGGACGCCAAGAAAAATCAACGCTCCGGGATCGTTTTGCATTCGTGGACTGGAGATGGATAATTCAATCGATTTCTCGAGGTTATTCAATCGACCTCCTCCCTGTTCGACCATGGACGTACTCTCCCTCTGCCACCGAAGCCACAATGCTTCAGTGCTTTCTCCGTCAACGGAGGCAAGTGTCGCGAGAAGAGTTACTGCTAACGGCATACAGTCAACGGCTTTTACAAGGTTCCGGGCATAGTTATCAGACTTGCGAGAAATAGCTTTGAAAATGGTCATAGCAGAGTCGATGTCGATTGGTTTAAGGGGAGGGATAACTTCCGACCATCGCGTACCCGAGGGTTTTTGAGACCCACGCATCGTAATAATCAAAGTTAGGGTGTCAATGGAAGTGATTTCCGTGAGTAAAGATTCGACCTGTGATCGTCCATCTGGAGGGTCCCATACTGTTTCGAAATTATCCAGGACGAGAAGACAGGGGTTATTGTGCAAATGAAGAAGAAGGGTCTTTAGTATGTTACCCTCCATGGAGATTGCAAATGTTGTGGCGAGGTCAGACAGAAGAAGGTCCGCTGAAGAGGTTGCTTCACAGGAAATAAAGTATCGATCTTGCTTGAACTTTGTGCATATGTCGTCGTGGTGGAATATGGTAAGGGCTAAACTAGTTTTACCAATTCCACCCGGTCCCAGGATACAGAGTCGAAATGGCAGATTACTTTGGGAGCAGTTCTGGAGATGGGTGCATATGGCTTCGATTTCATTGCTCCGCCCAATGAATATTTGAGGTCTTGGCCTATGAGTGAAAGATTTGCGCGAAGGTGCTTGTCTATTGCTGCCAAGCCTTGCCTATTGTAATATTAACGGGGACAGAAGCCGAGCCAAATCCAGCTTGTTTGCTTACCATAAATTGATCTGAACCAGAACTTTCGGCATATTTACGAAGCTTTATCACCGATTTGAACTGTGTTCATAAGCCAATTGAATCCTCAGAACTGGGATACGATGCTAATTTCCATACCTGAAACATGACGATTGCGTTATCTAGTCTTCGATCCTGTTCCGAAATTTTCTGGATGATTTCATCTCGATTAAAATAACGCTTCTGAGGCGCGACTTCATGCCAGACTTCTTCAGGTCATCGAGGAAGCTAAATATGGATTCAAAGACTCTGACCATGACATAAGTGCAGATTGACAGTAATAAATAATGCTGAGACCAACCCTTGGATTTGCAGCAGGTCGCCTTTAATCCCGGACATATCCAGGATTTCCTTTCCGCGGTCAGATGCCAATAAAGCTTCAAAAACAACTCGAGAAAAGCCTACGACCTTCTCTACAAGTTCGTCGCATCGCTCTTTATGAGTTTTGATCTCCTGGAATCAGTAAAGGTTTAAATTACGCAATATAAAGTCAAAAAAAACAAAGACATACATCTGAGATCTCGATGATTTTCAGTGCCACTCCTACAATAATCTTCACATAAGGCACTTCACTAAAGGCTTCCAGGACATCTTTAGTCAGGCTGAGGAGTGCTTGAAAATTAGCGCTGGCCCCTAGGTCCAGAGGTATTGCGTTATTTGTTGAAAGGAAAGGGGTAACGAGATGTCGCGTTGTAGATATTACACTTGACCCAATTGTAGACCTCTCGATGCTTTCTGGTTGAACTGGTGAGGAGCTGAATTGTTTTGCAGCAGCTTCGGCACTTGGTTTAGAGGATGATTGAATATTGTCCTGTACCACGCCTTTCCGAGAAGCATCAGTGTTATTCACAATATCATTATTTCAACGTCATGGCTTGCCTTCCTCCTCCTCTTTTTCACTATCGTAGAATAATACCGATCCCCTAGGCCTCGCTACTACACTGTACTTCTGCCCCACCGGGGTAGCTCGATACATTCGACCTCAACCAAGCCTCGAGAGTGGACAGACAATGTAGACGATGGGTTGATGTCTCTTACGACGAGACAAAGACGTCAGAGTGATACTATGGAAGTGTCGCCAGTTGAAACCATTTCAGGTCCCTGGAGGTACTTGGGAACGAGGTAGTAACGTAACGCATAACACAAACCTTACGCTTTATGCATGTCCAGCCTTCTTCACAAAGTTCTCTTCACAGAGATTGCAGTACTATGTCTCATGAGTCAGTACGCCAATGAGTAGTACTATTCTAACAAGACACTCTGGTGCACCAAGTAAGGACAGATGCTTAAATTCATTATGTTACTGACACAAGCCTTTTGCAATCCTGAATTGACAGGGATGGCAATGATTAGATGAATTCTGCAACAACATGCCCTCATGTTCATATTTCATTTCATGTTGCCTTGTGTTGGTCTCAAGTTGGTCCAGGTTAGCCCGCAAAGGGCGATACAGACACCAAAACAAGCCATCTTGGCGCCCTTGGCGAGATATAAATCAAAATTTCTCCTTGTGGCTTGCTTGTGGCCTCCATAACCGACAGCAATACCCCCTAGTTTGACAAGGATTCCTTTCCGTTCGTCGTTGCGATACCCTTTCATCGCTTTCTTATAGGCAGTTGAGGCCTGGTTTATCCAAAATGCTTGTTTCAGCTTTGTTGCTGCTTCCTACCATTTTTTCAACGGCGCGAGCGGTTACAGTCTACGGTCAAATACCCCTCGCTCAGACAGTCACTGGAACCTCGGGCACTAAAGCAACTCCAACACTCCCGGCATACGATAAAACTCTGCTGCAGCCACCAGCAATTGTGGAACCAGCACCTGGAAGCGCGTACACTTTATCTCTTCAGAACGATGCCGCTGCGGTGAATGGTCTCTCAATACCTCACGTCGGGCCTGGATTTTGGGGATTCTCTATTGAAATGTCGGTGCTCAATCAAGTTTGTGCGTATACTTTTCTGCTTCTACGCTTTCTAGGCTGGTGTACTCATTCGAAGGTCACTTTTTCAGTGGGAAAAATTCGTACGTTCTGCAACATGCATGTATGACGATGGTTTCTAACTGTTATTGACATCATTCCATAGCTCGCTTATTCAGGTCCCGTTCTTGAATCTTATGGCCAATCTCGTAGAACGATCAGGTGGTGTTGTCGTACGGATAGGCGGTAATACTCAGGAATTTGCAACTATGGTACCTTTCCTTGAAGATGGCAAAACGTTCGACAAAGAAGATTCGGGATCTACACAAACAGTATGTTTCCAGATGATACATTGCATGTATTCGGTGTCTAAAATCCTACAGACTAAAACCCCCGCAGTTCTTTATACAATCGACATGTTTTACATGGCGGCTAATATCTCGTCCATGCTCAATGTCAAATGGTTTTTCGGTTCGCATTCACTTTCCAAACATTCTGTTGCTTGATTATTGACATCTGATCGAAAAGGTATACCTTTTAACGATTCGGTCAATTGGCGTTTAACCATCGCAGAAGAAGCTCAAAGCATCGTTGGTGACGACTTGCTTGCGCTACAGGCCGGCAATGAACCCGATTTCTACGAACAGTACGTCTTGTCTCGGTCATAAGAGTCGTTCTTCATTCTGAAAGAAATGCAGGTTCGGACGCCGCGTTACATACACTCCAGAAATGTACTCTCAGGAAATCGAACAGCTTATTACCGTAATAGACGCCAATGATCGTATCCCAGTCAAGAATATGCTGTTAGGACCCAGTGTAGCTACAGGACCATGGACGCCTGAACAAGTTTGGGAAACAGACTTCATCGAACGCTTCAAGGATAGACTGCATGCCCTTACTGTTGAACAGTAAGCTATGATCTTGTCTGTTCTGTTTAAAGTCTTAATGATCATTTTACGACAAAGTTACCCCAATAACAATTGTGCCGCGGCGTTCGGTACCGGAGCACAAATAGTCGATCCTCAAGACATCTTCCCTGAATATCTTTCACATACAGCTGCAGTTGAACTTGTGAGGCCGTATATAAACTCCGGAAATCTTGCAGTGGCAGCTGGAAAGCCGCTATATATGTTTGAGACAAATACTGCATCTTGTGGTGGATTCGCCGGTGTCAGTGATAGCTATGGTGCTGCTCTCTGGGCGATGGATTACGGATTCCAAATGGCATATGCCAACTTTACGCATGGGATGCTCCACGTGGGTGGACAGAACGTCTTTTACAATGTAAGTGCTCGTCAATTAAAATTGCCCTCGATCGCTCAAATAATATCACCCCCAGCCTTTCACCGCGCCTCCGACAAATCAATCGGGATTTAACCAATGGACTGCAGGAGCAATCTACTACTCGACCATTGTACTTGCTGAAGCGTTTGGAAAGACTAACACATCGAGGATCATTGACCTCGGGGCAACTCGGGTTCGGTGTATACACCTTCCTATGCCATATACGAGCAGGATAAGCTGAGCAAAGTCGCTTTGTTTAATTACATGGACGATGGGACCAACACCCGTGATTTGCTGGTCACCATCACAGTGCCAACAGGAGTACCGGTGACTGTTGAGGTCAAGTAAGCAGTTTTGGATCATTTCTTCGTCAAGAACGACGAATTGACAAAAATAGATACCTCAATGCAGATTCAGTATCGACCAAGGATAACATAACTTGGGCGGGCCAGGTAAGGACATTTACACTGACTGATCGTCAAACTTAAATTTGATTCCTCGTCCTTTAGACGTTGGGTAACCAGTATGAAGTCGACGGCCGGTTCAAAGGGGACTTAAACATAGTCACCATCAACTGCGACACTGTAGCTGGTACCTGCATCATCCCGGTACCCGCGCCCGGCTTCGCTAGTCTTCTTGGACAATGCCGCGGAGCAGTTATCCGTCGGACAGGCCACGCAGACGTTCGCGACAACCGCATACAGCAAGACCCGCAACACAGCGACAATTGATCCTGCAGTGCTACAGACCTCGAATGGACACTCTGGGGAAACCGAGACGCCTATTGGAGCACGAGTGCTGGAAGCACGAGCTCCGCCGAAAAGGCAGGCTATGGCCCTGCCAGGTATCGTCGCGTTCGTCGCCGTGCTTGTGAGTGGGATGTGGGTGGTGCGAGCTATTGTGCAGTAAATTGCCAAGGACCATCAATGACAAGAAAAACACACCAAATTTAAATTTATGTATCATCATCTTCCAGCATAGTCCGGGTAGTTTATGTAGTTTATCCATCGGACACTTACTTTTATTAGTCGTATCTTGACGATGGGACGAGGACTCTGTCCACTTTATAACTAGAACACTTCTTTAATTACCGTTAGTGTCGTATATTCGTAGATTATGAATCACCTACTCACTTGTGGTTAAGATGGCACAAAGGGATGAATGAACAGTGGCGTTACAAAATCCTGGGAACATCAAGAGGTATGCTATGAATAAAACATACATATGTATGTGCCCACACCCCTTCTTCAACTTTTTGTTCTCTACTGCTCCCATCAAATTTCAAAAGTTGAAGTAAATCCTCTCGTCGCACCAACTATCGCAATTGGTGGATTGAATCAACATACAGGGTTATTTGTGAAAACGTCTGGCTGGTACGGGTAGGACTTGACAAGAGGGAAAGATGGAAGGCAGATTTTCGAGCACAGTCGTCAAACTCTCGACTTCAGAAACGTCAGCGTCGGCTGGGCCTGGAACTTAGCAAATCGCTGGGTATGTACCCAGAATCTTTCAGGCCTTTGTTCAGCCCTTGCTGACCCCTTTTCTTAAGTACACCTGCCAAGTCGAGGCCAAGGCTTTCTGATACCGCGTTTCCACAACACCATCCTACCAGACCACGCTGGCGACCAGGATATAGCAGGATGTTGGCCCGGTTAAGACAATTTCTTGGCCCAATTGACGCAGAATAACCCGTCTGATGCACCGGAAAGGCTGTTCTTGTCCGAAAAGGTCCCGGCCAAGAGCCAAGTCACTGCTATTTTCTCGAGTCCGTATAAAATTGCTCCGAAGGACTCCACATTCGCACAATCAAAGTGACGACAAGTACAACTCCTTTTCCCAAACTTCTCCTTGTTCCCTCATACTAGCCAACTCGCCTGTCTTTACTTTTCTATCTTTTACCTTCTATTATTAAAAGCCTTGGCTGGCGCAAAGAAGGATGCTCTGGTCATCACTATTGTTGCTTTCCAGCTCCTTTACCGCGGCAAGAGCGGTGACAGTCTACGGACAAATTCCCTCGCTCAAACCGCAACCGCTGGATACGCTCAAGCTACTCTCAAAGCTTACGACCCACTCGAGCTTATTCCTCCACCTGTACCCAGCCCACCGCCAGCATCAGCCTATACCCTAAATCTTGAGAAATGCCGCCGCAGTTCCTGGATTGTCAATACCTCACGTTGGTGGTTCGTTCTGGGGTTTTCAATTGAAATGTCTGTTATCAGTCAAGTTTGTGAGTTCAGTTTTGTTGCGTCACTCTTTCTTTGGCTGAGAATGCAACTTTCAGTAGGAAGAAACTCGTAAGTAGAAGAGACTGAGATGTTACTCCACGATTTCTGACTTGGCATGAGCGATCTAGGTCATTCCTCGCAGTTCCTTTCCTCAACCTCATGGCGAATCTTCAGGAGCGTTCTGGTGGCGTCGTCATTCGTATTGGTGGAAATACACAAGAGTTTGCAACCCAGATACCTGATGGATCTCTTGACTTTGGGCATACATTCGCCAAAACAGATTCTGGATCGAATCAAACGGTTTGTGATTTTCAAACAACAAAGGTCTTTCTCCTTACGTCAGAATTTAGACCCAAACGCCTGCTGTGCTGTATACCCCGATATGTTCTATATGGCGAATAATATCTCAGAGATGCTGAACGTCAAGTGGTTCTTTGGTATGGTCTCATTAAGTCCAGTCACTTATGCACGTATTCAATCATACTCAAGGCATCCCTTTCAATGATTCGGTCAACTGGCGTCTGACAATTGCCGAGCAAGCTCAAAATATCCTAGGAGACAATCTCCCTCGGCTTGCAAGCTGGAAATGAACCCGATTTTTACCTGAAGTGCGTTCAGGAAGCTATCATGCGTCATCTTGCCTAGTCTAATATCTTGCATCGCAGGTTCGGTCGACGTTCCACGTATAGCCCTCAAATGTACACCGACGAGGTTGCGGATCTGATCAAAGTCATGGACGATAACCCAAACATCCCAGTCAAGAATATGTTGATTGGGCCCAGTGTTTCCAGCATTGAGTGGAAACCTGAACAGGTTTGGGAGACAGGATACATTGAACGTTTCAAGGACAGGCTGTATTGTCTCAGTGTCGAACAGTACGTTTTTATTTGTCAAATGACCCTTTATACGGCACTTATCAAATGACACTCTCCAACCTTCCGTTTAAAGCTACCCTATGAACAATTGTGCAGCACTGACAGGGCCCAGTCCTGGAAATCCAATTATTGACCCACAAGACCTTGTTGACGCGTATTTCAAGCATGATCTGCCCATGGCTCTTATGGACCAGTATCGCGAATCGACGAGACTCGCACAAGAAGCTGGAAAGCCTTTTATAATGTTCGAAACCAACACTGCGTCGTGTGGTGGGTTCCCTGGACTGAGCGACAGCTATGGCGCAGCGCTTTGGGCGTTGGACTATGGACTCCAGCATTTGGCAACTTCACACATGCTTTGCTGCATGTCGGTGGTCAAGACACATATTACAACGTGTGTGCATGATCTATGGGTCTTTCTTGCCCTCTTGTGCTTATATCATTTCCATAGCCTTTCACTTCGCCCCCAACTAACCAATCGTCCTACAACGCATGGAGCGTCGGTGCTATATACTACTCCACTATCATCATCTCTGAGATCTTTGGAAAGACCAATACTTCGCAAATTGTCGATCTACAGGGTAACTTCGCTAATTCTTATACCCCTCAATATGCGATCTACGAGAGAGGAATACTCAACAAAATTGCTATCTTCAATTACATCGACGATAAGACCGGAGCGAGCGATTCGCAGGTCACGCTGAATATTCCAGGCGGCGTACCGGCGTCTGTAAGAGTCAAGTAGGCAAAATTTCATGACGACTTGATTGCTTTATGCTGATTCCTACATCCTAGGTATCTATTGGCACCGCTTATTACTTCAAGAAGTAACATCACATGGGCCGGTCAGGTAAAGAAATTTAGTCCTTGATAATGCTTTCCTCAATCTCACCCAACCTACTCTAAGACACTGGGCGGACAATTCACTGTTGACGGTCGCTTCAGAGGCGAGCTGAACATCACCACGGTCAGCTGCAACACCGCCGCCAACACCTGTATCATTCCTGTCCCGCTCCTGCATTCGCCCTCGTCTTCCTCGACAGCGCATCCGAGGCTCTCTCCCTCGGCCAAGCAACAGAGACGTTTTCAACCTCTGCATTCACTCAGCAGCACAACACCGTGACATACGAGCCTGCCACTGTTTCGCTATCGAACGGGCGGTCGGGCTCCGACCGTGACAAGTACCTGGGCACGAGCTACGGGTATAAAGAGAGCAGCAGCACTGCCCTGAAGCTGCCGCTCTTCTCTTTCAGTCTGGCACTGGCCATTCTGAGCGGTGTTTGGGTCGTGTGTGCACGGGCACTCCTATGACATGATAGTTGAACTCGCGGGCTTTCGGTTGGCTACTATCATCCATGATTCCACACTATCTACACTGGATTATTTATACTAGTTTGGGACAATTTGACGTCGTGTATGTGGATCTTTATTATCCTGCTTTGCGGGGCCTCATTCTTTTTCAACACACCATTTCGCGCAACAAATATTTTCTCGGGAATTCCTAAAGATACAAGCGGAGGAAACTTCTAACTAGGTAAACAAAAATATGCCCAAGAGAGTCGTGGGCACTCAAAACTATAGAGCAAGATTGATTATAACGTGTGTTATAAGCTACTCTAAAAACGTATAAGAAGTGATGAAGCCTCCTCGATAACGGCAAAGGAAAAGGGTAACGAACGAAAGCAGGCAACAGCAATGATGGACAACCAGGAGGAGGTATAAATGTACACTAGATGAAAAAGGTTCAAATGGGGAATTCTGGGCAAGAGTGAAAAATGGGTTTGGTTATGCAAGAGGTGGACGTTCTATGATTAAAATGCAGCCTGATAAAGAGAAATGAGGACAGTAATCCACTCCAAAAGATAAGGAAAAAGGTGACACATTAGGGGAAAAAAGGAAATCCAGCCAGGAATCGACCCGACGCGAGGCGTTTATGAATGCTTGTACACCTCCTAGAAAGAAAAAAAAGAGAGAAAACAAACAAATCAGCATGCAAATGAGTGGAAAACAATTTCAAAAAGTACGCACGTCAATCTGTGGTTTGAAAGTCTTCGCGATCTTCGCGCGCTGGATCTTCTGAGCAGCGGTGACAAGGCCACTCAGGCGTCCATTCGTCCGGTGTCAACACGACGGCTTGCAGTATCTCCATAGGCTTGAATCCGTTCTTCTTTCCTATCGCGTTGCATCCCTTCAACACCAGATCTTGAACGACGGGATCTTTGCATAGAACGGAGAGCTCGCGTGTGGCGTCGAGATCCTTTCCCTGAAGAGCGTTGCGTAGATGGGCTTCGTGTGGGATAATGATAGCCATAGGCTGCTTGGCGTCCTGGGTGGCATGCACGCAGATATTGCCGACCAGATTGCAGGCTTTGTAGATGGCCTCAAGGCGCTCAAGAGCGATATACTGGTTATTAAAAAAAATAAGCATATAAACATGTCACCAGATTAGACAATACACGTACCTCGCCAGACGCCAATTTGATGAGATTCTTCAAACTGACAAACGGAATGAGTTGAATGGTCCGAAAAGGATGAGACCAAAGAATAAGACATACCGGTCAATTAAAGACAAGGTTCCGTCCGAGTTCCACTGTCCAATCGTCGCCGGTTTCTCAACCAGCCATCCTTGGTGAAGATGTTTTCGTCTTCGTTCAAGTCTGGCCGCTTGTAGTACCCTTTCACGACGGAAGGACCGCGAATGCAAACCTCTCCCTGCTGAGGGACATTGGTAGACAAATAGCCCGCGTCGGGCACATCCAGGAGTTTGACTTCAATAGAAGGCACAGGAACACCAACAGATCCATATCGCATAAGCTCAGGTGGCAAGATGGCACACATTCCGCACGACTCTGTCATTCCGTAACCTAAAATATGTTGCAATGTTTATTAATACCCAAAACGATCAATAACGGAAAGGCAATGATGTTCTGACCTTGAAGTAAAACAAGCGCAGTTGTCAAAAATTCCTGAGTTTCGCGGCTGATGGCGGCACCTCCACTGAGAGCAATGCGAAGTCGACCACCAGTAGCCGCCCTCACGCCAGCCAACACCACGGTGTCGGCCAGTTTAGCAAGAATAGGGAGATTCCTTTTCTTTGCAGCCATAGCACCGTTGAACAAGGTTTTTTGATGGTGCCGGCGGAATGAACGTTGTTGAGGATGCCTTTGCGGATGGTTTCCCATACTGCTGGCACGCCCACCATGACGGAAGGCCGGAAGGCACCAATGTCACCTTTGCAGTTTCTGACGGAAGCATCAGTAAGGGTCTTGACGCGGCCATATCCAATGGGCATGCCGACGAAGATCATGATCATCTCCACAATATACTCCAAAACGTGAGCTAGAGGAAGGTAGGCAAGGTAGGTGTCTTCGTATGTGAGATGGTGTCCTAGAAGCACCTTTACCGACCCAACTGAAGCAATGAGATTGGAATGGGTGATGGTAACGCCCTTGGGGGCACCAGTGCTTCCACTGGTATACATAATAAGCGCGATATCCTCAGCTTTGGGCCGTCGTGAAACGAGGACATCAACAGATTGCGACTTTCCCAGTTCACGCAGCTTGTTCAAACTGAAAACTTGAATGCTCTCGCGGACGGAATGCAAGTCGTCGACAATGGCTTGCGTGGGTTCGCCGTCAAAAACGACATATTTGACCGTAGGAGTTTTGGCCAGTACCTGTGGAGCGTTGGCAGGAGTTCGGCGTTTGTGAATAGGCCAACGCAGTCAGGTTCGTTCAAGGAGTGGGCAAGGCCCTCTTCTCCGAGAGTATCGTATGCGGTGGCAATTGGTATCGAAATGGATGCGCAGGCGTGGGCCATAAGTTGCCAGTTAGGGCTGGTGGCGTGAGTCTACAAAGCAGAGGCAGTGTAACGTATACGCACCTGGTCTGAGCGTACACATTGAAGACATCATCCTTCGTCACGCCGAGATGAATGAGAGCGCGAGCAACCTCTGAAACCGCCTCCTTGAGTTCGATGAAAGTGATGTATTTGTAGTCGCTGAGCTCGAAGAATTTCCACTTCTTCTTCTCCTTGACTTCGTTGCCGTCGACGACCTTCTTCACCTCCTTTTCTTCCTCGATAACGTTGACGACGTCTCTCCAGCCAAGAGAATTTCTGTTTCCGTGCGTCCGCGCGGCATACTGACCACGTCGTACAC
>JAJIRX010000873.1:0-19134 GCA_023853785.1 Psilocybe azurescens
CATAAATCGTCGGTTTCTCCACGAGAATCACCATTGTCCCGATGTATGGCCAAGGCGCGCGAGAGGACGCCAGTGGCTTCGTCCCAGTCCTCTTTTCCGATATGAATTCTTCCAAGTATATGAAGATATTCTGGGTCTTCATAAGGATCCCTTAAAGAAATCGAATGTTCGATGTGAATTTGCGCATCTGGCAGACGAGAATGGAGAAGAGATATAATAGCGAGACCTGAAACGCTCTCGGCTTGCCCGATGATGATATCTCCTCACGGGCGCTTAACTCAGCGGCGTCCCTAAAGTAGTTTCCTGCCTGATGAAGCCTCGATCGAAATAACATCACCGTTCCGAGTCCATTCAACGCTGTCGCCTTCCCAGATGTATTGTTCAGGTCCGAGAAAAGAGACGCTGCTTTAGAAAACATAGCATCTGACTCGCTGAATCTGTATAATTCACGCAGGGTGCCCCTGCGGCGAGTAGGTCGTATGCCTTCCCAGAAAGTCACCGACTTTTCGTGCAATGCGACAGCCTGCGAATAGCTCCAAAGCATTTTCCGAACTCTTTCCGTTCTGTGCCATGAGTATTCCAAGGTTTAACGTGTCGTAAGCGTATCCACCCACGTCCCCTGCTACACTGTGCAGGTTCTGGCCAAACGGAACTTTTCTTCGGCAAGGGAGAATTTGGATTGTTGGCTTAGCAGTTGGCCAAGACATCCCAAGCAATCGGCACGTAACTTGAGCGTAGAGTTGGCTTTCGTTATTTTATCGTCCTCGACAGGTTCTCTCCTTGACTTTACGAGATAGGATATAAGGATTTGAAGACGCCCATTAAGACCGCGCCAGTGAGTACGTTTCGTAGTTCCTGGTTTTCCAATAAATTGGAATTATTCGTGTTGCGTAAGTCCAAATTTTCGATCCTATCGATGGCACGAGAGATAGCCTGAATAGACCCCTTCCCAGAAACGTAGGCATAGTGGGAGAAACTGATCGTAGCTTGTACTACTTCCGTGAGGTCTTGAATTGTTGCAGATTCTAAGGCCTCCAACAAAATTGCGTTAATATTTCCTGTTTCCTTCTCGAGACGAGATCGGATGGCGGGATCTGTATATAATGTTCCTTGAAGGGCCAATGAGATAAAATAACCATACAGGAACGCTTGAGTCTTTTCGGGCGCCCGATGTTGTTTGCGAATGAATAGGCGAATGGGATTTAGAACGCGGATATTTTTGGCAGTGTCCTCATAAATAAGTGCATTTTGTCGGAGGCTGGAGATTGCCTTGTATACCATGATGTTATCGGGAAAGTAGGCTTCGCAGACTTTCATGCTATCTGGCGACATGCCATCCGGTAACATTGAAAGGACGCCAAGAAAAATCAACGCTCCGGGATCGTTTTGCATTCGTGGACTGGAGATGGATAATTCAATCGATTTCTCGAGGTTATTCAATCGACCTCCTCCCTGTTCGACCATGGACGTACTCTCCCTCTGCCACCGAAGCCACAATGCTTCAGTGCTTTCTCCGTCAACGGAGGCAAGTGTCGCGAGAAGAGTTACTGCTAACGGCATACAGTCAACGGCTTTTACAAGGTTCCGGGCATAGTTATCAGACTTGCGAGAAATAGCTTTGAAAATGGTCATAGCAGAGTCGATGTCGATTGGTTTAAGGGGAGGGATAACTTCCGACCATCGCGTACCCGAGGGTTTTGAGACCCACGCATCGTAATAATCAAAGTTAGGGTGTCAATGGAAGTGATTTCCGTGAGTAAAGATTCGACCTGTGATCGTCCATCTGGAGGGTCCCATACTGTTTCGAAATTATCCAGGACGAGAAGACAGGGGTTATTGTGCAAATGAAGAAGAAGGGTCTTTAGTATGTTACCCTCCATGGAGATTGCAAATGTTGTGGCGAGGTCAGACAGAAGAAGGTCCGCTGAAGAGGTTGCTTCACAGGAAATAAAGTATCGATCTTGCTTGAACTTTGTGCATATGTCGTCGTGGTGGAATATGGTAAGGGCTAAACTAGTTTTACCAATTCCACCCGGTCCCAGGATACAGAGTCGAAATGGCAGATTACTTTGGGAGCAGTTCTGGAGATGGGTGCATATGGCTTCGATTTCATTGCTCCGCCCAATGAATATTTGAGGTCTTGGCCTATGAGTGAAAGATTTGCGCGAAGGTGCTTGTCTATTGCTGCCAAGCCTTGCCTATTGTAATATTAACGGGGACAGAAGCCGAGCCAAATCCAGCTTGTTTGCTTACCATAAATTGATCTGAACCAGAACTTTCGGCATATTTACGAAGCTTTATCACCGATTTGAACTGTGTTCATAAGCCAATTGAATCCTCAGAACTGGGATACGATGCTAATTTCCATACCTGAAACATGACGATTGCGTTATCTAGTCTTCGATCCTGTTCCGAAATTTTCTGGATGATTTCATCTCGATTAGAAATAACGCTTCTGATGCGCGACTTCATGCCAGACTTCTTCAGGTCATCGAGGAAGCTAAATATGGATTCAAAGACTCTGACCATGACATAAGTGCAGATTGACAGTAATAAATAATGCTGAGACCAACCCTTGGATTTGCAGCAGGTCGCCTTTAATCCCGGACATATCCAGGATTTCCTTTCCGCGGTCAGATGCCAATAAAGCTTCAAAAACAACTCGAGAAAAGCCTACGACCTTCTCTACAAGTTCGTCGCATCGCTCTTTATGAGTTTTGATATCCTGGAGTCAGTGAAAGTTTAGATTACGCATATAAAGTCAAAAAAACAAAGACATACATCTGAGATCTCGATGATTTTCAGTGCCACTCCTACAATAATCTTCACATAAGGCACTTCACTAAAGGCTTCCAGGACATCTTTAGTCAGGCTGAGGAGTGCTTGAAAATTAGCGCTGGCCCCTAGGTCCAGAGGTATTGCGTTATTTGTTGAAAGGAAAGGGGTAACGAGATGTCGCGTTGTAGATATTACACTTGACCCAATTGTAGACCTCTCGATGCTTTCTGGTTGAACTGGTGAGGAGCTGAATTGTTTTGCAGCAGCTTCGGCACTTGGTTTAGAGGATGATTGAATATTGTCCTGTACCACGCCTTTCCGAGAAGCATCAGTGTTATTCACAATATCATTATTTCAACGTCATGGCTTGCCTTCCTCCTCCTCTTTTCACTATCGTAGAATAATACCGATCCCCTAGGCCTCGCTACTACACTGTACTTCTGCCCCACCGGGGTAGCTCGATACATTCGACCTCAACCAAGCCTCGAGTGGACAGACAATGTAGACGATGGGTTGATGTCTCTTACGACGAGACAAAGACGTCAGAGTGATACTATGGAAGTGTCGCCAGTTGAAACCATTTCAGGTCCCTGGAGGTACTTGGGAACGAGGTAGTAACGTAACGCATAACACAAACCTTACGCTTTATGCATGTCCAGCCTTCTTCACAAAGTTCTCTTCACAGAGATTGCAGTACTATGTCTCATGAGTCAGTACGCCAGTGAGTAGTACTATTCTAACAAGACACTCTGGTGCACCAAGTAAGGACAGATGCTTAAATTCATTATGTTACTGACACAAGCCTTTGCAATCTGAATTGACAGGGATGGCAATGATTAGATGAATTCTGCAACAACATGCCCTCATGTTCATATTTCATTTCATGTTGCCTTGTGTTGGTCTCAAGTTGGTCCAGGTTAGCCCGCAAGGGGCGATACAGACACCAAAACAAGCCATCTTGGCGCCCTTGGCGAGATATAAATCAAAATTTCTCCTTGCGGCTTGCTTGTGGCCTCCATAACCGACAGCAATACCCCCTAGTTTGACAAGGGATTCCTTTCCGTTCGTCGTTGAGATACCCTTTCATCACTTTCTTATAGGCATTTGAGGCCTGGTTTATCCAAAAATGCTTGTTTCAGCTTTGTTGCTGCTTCCTAGCATTTTTTCAACGGCGCGAGCGGTTACAGTCTACGGTCAAATACCCTTGCTCAGACAGCCACTGGAACCTCGGGCACTAAAGCAACTCCAACACTCCCGGCATACGATAAAACTCTGCTGCAGCCACCAGCAATTGTGGAACCAGCACCTGGAAGCGCGTACACTTTATCTCTTCAGAAACGATGCCGCTGTGAATGGTCTCTCAATACCTCACGTCGGGCCTGGATTTTGGGGATTCTCTATTGAAATGTCGGTGCTCAATCAAGTTTGTGCGTATACTTTTCTGCTTCTACGCATTCTAGGCTGCTGTACTCATCCGAAGGTCACTTTTTCAGTGGGAAAAATTCGTACGTTCTGCGACATGCATGTATGACGATGGTTTCTAACCATTATTGACATCATTCATAGCTCGCTTATTCAGGTCCCGTTCTTGAATCTTATGGCCAATCTCGTAGAACGATCAGGTGGTGTTGTCGTTCGGATAGGCGGTAATACTCAGGAATTTGCAACTATGGTACCTTTCCTTGAAGATGGCAAAACGTTCGACAAAGAAGATTCAGGATCTACACAAACAGTATGTTTCCAGATGATACATTGCATGTATTCGATGTCTAAAATCCTACAGACCAAAACCCCGCAGTTCTTTATACAATTGACATGTTTTACATGGCGGCTAATATCTCATCCATGCTCAATGTCAAATGGTTTTTCGGTTCGCATTCACTTCGAAACATTCTGTTGCTTGATTATTGACATCTGGTCGAAAAGGTATACCTTTTAACGATTCGGTCAATTGGCGTTTAACCATCGCAGAAGAAGCTCAAAGCATCGTTGGTGACGACTTGCTTGCGCTACAGGCCGGCAATGAACCCGATTTCTACGAACAGTACGTCTTGTCTCAGTCATAAGAGTCGTTCTTCATTCTGAAAGAAATGCAGGTTCGGACGCCGCGTTACATACACTCCAGAAATGTACTCTCAGGAAATCGAACAGCTTATTACCGTAATAGACGCCAATGATCGTATCCCAGTCAAGAATATGCTGTTAGGACCCAGTGTAGCTACAGGACCATGGACGCCTGAACAAGTTTGGGAAACAGACTTCATTGAACGCTTCAAGGATAGGCTGCATGCCCTTACTGTTGAACAGTAAGCTATGATCTTGCCTGTTCTGTTTAAAGTCTTACTGATGATCATTTTACGACAAAGTTACCCCAATAACAATTGTGCCGCGGCGTTCGGTACCGGAGCACAAATAGTCGATCCTCAAGACATCTTCCCTGAATATCTTTCACATACAGCTGCAGTTGAACTTGTGAGGCCGTATATAAACTCCGGAAATCTTGCAGTGGCAGCTGGAAAGCCGCTATATATGTTTGAGACAAATACTGCATCTTGTGGTGGATTCGCTGGTGTCAGTGATAGCTATGGTGCTGCTCTCTGGGCGATGGATTACGGATTCCAAATGGCATATGCCAACTTTACGCATGGGATGCTCCACGTGGGTGGACAGAACGTCTTTTACAATGTAAGTGCTCATCAATTAAAATTGCCCTCGATCGCTCAAATAATATCACCCCAGCCTTTCACCGCGCCTCCGACAAATCATTCGGGATTTAACCAATGGACTGCAGGAGCAATCTACTACTCAACCATTGTACTTGCTGAAGCGTTTGGAAAGACTAACACATCCAGGATCATTGACCTCGGGGCAACTCGGGCTCGGTGTATACGCCTTCCTATGCCATATACGAGCAGGATAAGTTGAGCAAAGTCGCTTTGTTTAATTACATGGATGATGGGACCAACACCCGTGATTTGCTGGTCACCATCACAGTGCCGACAGGAGTACCGGCGACTGTTGAGGTCAAGTAAGCAGTTTTGGATCATTTCTTCGTCAAAACGACGAATTGACAAAAAATAGATACCTCAATGCAGATTCGGTATCGACCAAGGATAACATAACTTGGGCGGGCCAGGTAAGGACATTTACACTGACTGATCGTCAAACTTAAATTTGATTCCTCGTCCTTTAGACGTTGGGTAACCAGTATGAAGTCGACGGCCGTTTCAAAGGGGACTTAAACATAATCACCATCAACTGCGACACTGTAGCTGGTACCTGCATCATCCCGGTTCCCGCTCCCGGCTTCGCACTAGTCTTCTTGGACAACGCCGCGGAACAGTTATCCGTCGGACAGGCCACGCAGACGTTCGCGACAACCGCATACAGCAAGACCCGCAACACAGCGACCATTGATCCTGCAGTGCTACAGACCTCGAATGGACACTCTGGGGAAACCGAGACGCCTATTGGAGCACGAGTGCTGGAAGCACGAGCTCCGCCGAAAGGCAGGCTATGGTCCTGCCAGGCATCGTCGCATTCGTCGCGGTGCTTGTGAGTGGGATGTGGGTGGTGCGAGCTATTGTGCAGTAAATTGCCAAGGACCATTCAAGGACAAGAAAAACTCACCAAATTTAAATTTATGTATCATTATTTTCCAGCATAGTCTGGGTAGTTTATGTAGTTTATCCATCGGACACTTACTTTTATTAGTCGTATCTTGACGATGGACGAGGGACTCTGTCCACTTTATAACTAGAACACTTCTTTAATTTACCGTTAGTGTCGTATATTCGTAGATTATGAATCACCTACTTGCTTGTGGTTAAGATGGCACAAAGGAATGAGTGAACAGTGGCGTTACAAAATCCTGGGAACATCAAGAGGTATGCTGTGAATAGAACATACATATGTGCCAACACCCTTCTTCAACTTTTTGTTCTCTACCGCTCCCATCAAATTTCGAAAAGTTGAAGTAAATCCTCTCGTCGCACCAACTATCGCAATTGGTGGATTGAATCAACATACAGGGTTATTTGTGAAAACGTCTGGCTGGTACGGGTAGGACTTGACAAGAGGGAAAAATGCAAGGCAGATTTTCGAGCACAGTCGTCAAACTCTCGACTTCAGAAACGTCAGCGTCGGCTGGGCCTACTGGAACTTAGCAAATCGCTGGTATGTACCCAGAATCTTTCAGGCCTTTGTTCAGCCCTTGCTGACCCCTTTTCTTAAGTACACCTGCCAAGTCGAGGCCAAGGCTTTCTGATACCGCGTTTCCACAACACTATCCTACCAGACCACGCTGGCGACCAGGATATAGCAGGATGTTGGCCCGGTTAAGACAATTTCTTGGCCCAATTGACGCAGAATAACCTGTCTGATGCACCGGAAAGGCTGTTCTTGTCCGAAAAGGTCCTGGCCAAGAGCCAAGTCACTGCTATTTTCTCGAGTCCGTATAAAATTGCTCCGAAGGACTCCCACATTCGCACAATCAAAGTGACGACAAGTACAACTCCTTTTCCCAAACTTCTCCTTGTTCCCTCATACTAGCCAACTCGCCTGTCTTTACTTTTCTATCTTTTACCTTCTATTATTAAAAACCTTGGCTGGCGCAAAGAAGGATGCTCTGGTCATCACTATTGTTGCTTTCCAGCTCCTTTACCGCGGCAAGAGCGGTGACAGTCTACGGACAAATTCCCTCGCTCAAACCGCAACCGCTGGATACGCTCAAGCTACTCTCAAAGCTTACGACCCACTCGAGCTTATTCCTCCACCTGTACCCAGCCCACCGCCAGCATCAGCGTATACCCTAAATCTTGAGAGAAATGCCGCCGCAGTTCCTGGATTGTCAATACCTCACGTTGGTGGTTCGTTCTGGGGTTTTCAATTGAAATGTCTGTTATCAGTCAAGTTTGTGAGTTCAGTTTGTTGCGCTCACTCTTTCTTTGGCTGAGAATGCAACTTTCAGTAGGAAAAACTCGTAAGTAGAAGAGACTGAGATGTTACTCCACGATTTCTGACTTGGCATGAGCGATCTAGGTCATTCCTCGCAGTTCCTTTCCTCAACCTCATGGCGAATCTTCAGGAGCGTTCTGGTGGCGTCGTCATTCGTATTGGTGGAAATACACAAGAGTTTGCAACCCAGATACCTGATGGATCTCTTGACTTTGGGCATACATTCGCCAAAACAGATTCTGGATCGAATCAAACGGTTTGTGATTTTCAAACAACAAAGGTCTTTCTCCTTACGTCAGAATTTAGACCCAAACGCCTGCTGTGCTGTATACCCCCGATATGTTCTATATGGCGAATAATATCTCAGAGATGCTGAACGTCAAGTGGTTCTTTGGTATGGTCTCATTAAGTCCAGTCACTTATGCACGTATTCAATCATACTCAAGGCATCCCTTTCAATGATTCGGTCAACTGGCGTCTGACAATTGCCGAGCAAGCTCAAAATATCCTAGGAGACAATCTCCTCGGCTTGCAAGCCGGAAATGAACCCGATTTTTACCTGAAGTGCGTTCAGGAAGCTATCATGCGTCATCTTGCCTAGTCTAATATCTTGCATCGCAGGTTCGGTCGACGTTCCACGTATAGCCCTCAAATGTACACTGACGAGGTTGCGGATCTGATCAAAGTCATGGACGATAACCCAAACATTCCAGTCAAGAACATGTTGATTGGGCCCAGTGTTTCCAGCATTGAGTGGAAACCTGAACAGGTTTGGGAGACAGGATACATTGAGCGTTTCAAGGACAGGCTGTATTGTCTCAGTGTCGAACAGTACGTTTTTTTTGTCAAATGACCCTTTATACGGCACTTATCAAATGACACTCTCCAACCTTCCGTTTAAAGCTACCCCATGAACAATTGTGCAGCACTGACAGGGCCCAGTCCTGGAAATCCAATTATTGACCCACAAGACCTTGTTGACGCGTATTTCAAGCATGACCTACCCATGACTCTTATGGACCAGTATCGCGAATCGACGAGACTCGCACAAGAAGCCGGAAAGCCTTTTATAATGTTCGAAACTAACACTGCGTCGTGTGGTGGGTTCCCTGGACTGAGCGACAGCTATGGCGCAGCGCTTTGGGCATTGGACTATGGACTTCAGTTGGCATTTGGCAACTTCACACATGCTTTGCTGCATGTCGGTGGTCAAGACACATATTACAACGTGCGTGCATGATCTATGGGTCTTTCTTGCCCTCTTGCGCTTATATCATTTCCATAGCCTTTCACTTCGCCCCCAACTAACCAATCGTCCTACAACGCATGGAGCGTCGGTGCTATATACTACTCCACTATCATCATCTCTGAGATCTTTGGAAAGACCAATACTTCGCAAATTGTCGATCTTCAGGGCAACTTCGCTAATTCTTATACCCCTCAATATGCGATCTACGAGAGAGGGAGTACTCAACAAAATTGCTATCTTCAATTACATCGACGATAAGACCGGGGCGAGCGATTCGCAGGTCACGCTGAATATTCCAGGCGGCGTACCGGCGTCGGTAAGAGTCAAGTACGCCAAAATTTCATGACGACTTGATTGCTTTATGCTGATTCCTACATCCTAGGTATCTATTGGCACCGCTTATTACTTCAAGAAGTAACATCACATGGGCCGGTCAGGTAAAGAAATTTCGTCCTTGACAATGCTTTCCTCAATCTCACCCAACCTACCCTCTAAGACACTGGGCGGACAATTCACTGTCGACGGTCGCTTCAGAGGCGAGCTGAACATCACTACGGTCAGCTGCAACACCGCCGCCAACACCTGTATCATTCCTGTCCCCGCTCCTGCATTCGCCCTCGTCTTCCTCGACAGCGCATCCGAGGCTCTCTCCCTCGGCCAAGCAACAGAGACGTTCTCGACCTCTGCATTCACTCAACAGCACAACACCGTGACATACGAGCCTGCCACTGTTTCGCTATCGAACGGGCGGTCGGGCTCCGACCGTGACAAGTACCTGGGCACGAGCTACGGGTATAAAGAGAGCAGCAGCATTGCCCTGAGGCTGCCGCTCTTCTCTTTCAGTCTGGCACTGGCCATTCTGAGCGGTGTCTGGGTCGTGTGCACGGGCACTCCTATGACATGATAGTTGAACTCGCGGGCTTTCGGTTGGCTGCTATCATCCATGATTCCACACTATCTACACTGGATTATTTATACTAGTTTTGGACAATTTGACGTCGTGTATGTAGAACTTTATTATCCTGCTTTGCGGGGCCTCATTCTTTTCAACACACCATTTCGCGCAACAAATATTTTCTCGGGAATTCCTTAAAGATACAAGCGGGGGAAACTTCTAACTAGGTAAACAAAAAATATGCCCAAGAGAGTCGTGGGCACTCAAAACTATAGAGCAAGATCGATTATAACGTGTGTTATAAGCTACTCTAAAAAACATATAAGAAGTGATGAAGCCTCCTCGATAACGGCAAAAGAGAAGGGTAACGAACGAAAGCAGGCAACAGCAATGATGGACAACCAGGAGGAGGTATAAATGTACACTAGATGAAAAAGGTTCAAATGGGGAATTCTGGGCAAGAGTGAAAAATGGGTTTGGTTATGCAAGAGGTGGACGTTCTACTGATTAAAAGCAGCCTGATAAAGAGAAATGAGGACAGTAATCCACTCCAAAAGAAAAGGAAAAAGGTGACACATCAGGGGAAAAAAGGTCATCCAGCCAGGAATCGACCCGACGCGAGGCGTTTATGAATGCTTGTACACCTCCTAGAAAGAAAAAAAAAGAGAAAAGAAACAAATCAGCATGCAAATGAGTGGAAAACAATTTCAAAAAGTACGCACGTCAATCTGTGGTTTGAAAGTCTTCGCGATCTTCGCGCGCTGGATCTT
Source organism: Psilocybe azurescens (assembly GCA_023853785.1). Lineage (NCBI taxonomy): Eukaryota > Fungi > Basidiomycota > Agaricomycetes > Agaricales > Agrocybaceae > Psilocybe > Psilocybe azurescens. The sequence goes on from JAJIRX010000873.1 coordinate 10,649, forward strand.
CTGAGCGGCGGTGACAAGGCCACTCTCAGGCGTCCATTCGTCCGGTGTCAACACGACGGCTTGCAGTATCTCCATAGGCTTGAATCCGTTCTTCTTTCCTATCGCGTTGCATCCCTTCAACACCAGATCTTGAACGACGGGATCTTTGCATAGAACGGAGAGCTCGCGGGTGGCGTCGAGATCCTTTCCCTGAAGAGCGTTGCGTAGATGGGCTTCGTGTGGGATGATGATAGCCATAGGCTGCTTGGCGTCTTGGGTGGCATGCACGCAGATATTGCCGACCAGATTACAGGCTTTGTAGATGGCCTCAAGGCGCTCAAGAGCGATATACTGGTTATTAAAACAAAATAAGCATATAAACATGCCACCAGATTAGATATTACACGTACCTCGCCAGACGCCAATTTGATAAGATTCTTCAAACTGAAAAACGGAATGAGTTGAATGGTCCGGAAAAGGATGAGACCAAAGAATAAGACATACCGGTCAATTAAAGACAAGGTTCCGTCCGAGTTCCACTGTCCAACGTCGCCGGTCCTCAACCAGCCATCCTTGGTGAAGATGTTTTCGTCTTCATTCAAGTCTGGCCGCTTGTAGTACCCTTTCACGACGGAAGGACCGCGAATGCAAACCTCTCCCTGCTGAGGGACATTGGTAGACAAATAGCCCGCGTCGGGCACATCCAGAAGTTTGACTTCAATAGAAGGCACAGGAACACCAACAGATCCATATCGCATAAGCTCAGGTGGCAAGATGGCACACATTCCGCACGACTCTGTCATTCCGTAACCTAAAATATGTTGCAATGTTTATTAATACCCAAAACGATCAATAACGGAAAGGCAATGATGTTCTGACCTTGAAGCACTAAAACAAGCGCAGTTGTCAAAAATTCCTGAGTTTCGCGGCTGATGGCGGCACCTCCACTGAGAGCAATGCGAAGTCGACCACCAGTAGCCGCCCTCACGCCAGCCAACACCACGGTGTCGGCCAGTTTAGCAAGAATAGGGAGATTCCTTTCTTTGCAGCCATAGCACCGTTGAACAAGGTTTTTTGATGGTGCCGGCGGAATGAACGTTGTTGAGGATGCCTTTGCGGATGGTTTCCCATACTGCTGGCACGCCCACCATGACGGAAGGCCGGAAGGCACCAATGTCACCTTTGCAGTTTCTGACGGAAGCATCAGTAAGAGTCTTGACGCGGCCATATCCAATGGGCATGCCGACGAAGATCATAATCATCTCCACAATATACTCCAAAACGTGAGCTAGAGGTAGATAGGCAAGGTAGGTATCTTCGTATGTGAGGTGGTGTCCTAGAAGCACCTTTACCGACCCAACTGAAGCAATGAGATTGGAATGGGTGATAGTAACGCCCTTGGGGGCACCAGTGCTTCCACTGGTATACATAATAAGCGCGATATCCTCAGCTTTGGGCCGTCGTGAAGCGAGGACATCAACAGATTGCGACTTTCCCAGTTCACGCAGCTTGTTCAAACTGAAAACTTGAATGCTCTCGCGGACAGAATGCAAGTCGTCGACAATGGCTTGCGTGGGTTCGCCGTCAAAAACGACATATTTGACCGTAGGAGTTTTGGCCAGTACCCTGTGGAGTGTTGGCAGGAGTTCGGCGTTTGTGAATAGGCCAACGCAGTCAGGTTCGTTCAAGGAGTGGGCCAGGCCCTCCTCTCCGAGAGTATCGTATGCAGTGGCAATTGGTATCGAAATGGACGCGCAGGCGTGGGCCATAAGTTGCCAGTTAGGGCTGGTGGCGCGTGAGTCTACAAAGCAGAGGCAGTGTAACGTATACGCACCTGGTCTGAGCGTACACATTGAAGACATCATCCTTCGTCACGCCGAGATGAATGAGAGCGCGAGCAACCTCTGAAACCGCCTCCTTGAGTTCGATGAAAGTGATGTATTTGTAGTCGCTGAGCTCGAAGAATTTCCACTTCTTCTTTTCCTTGACTTCGTTGCCGTCGACGACCTTCTTCACCTCCTTTTCTTCCTCGATAATGTTGACGACGTCTCTCCAGCCAAGAGAATTTCTGTTTCCGTGCGTCCGCGCGGCATACTCGACCACGTCGTACACGGTGTCGATACCTTCGAACGGCTGGGTGACGAGCCCATCCTTGGAGAGGTAACACCTTCTTATGGGGCCTTCTCCAGGACGGGCAGGGGGCTACCTCAACGGAGCCTGTGCCATAGTATCCTGACTTGTTGGTATGTAACTTGAACATTCCTGGGGTATTATGGGAGTTGGAGAAAGAAAGCAAGATGATGCTCTTATGTCACTCTACCTACCTTTTGCCAGCTGGTCACACGATCCGCGCCGTGCCTGGCCGTCACACACTTACGCGAGCCTGGATGACCGCGCCAACTTTGGTTCTGTATATTTTTTCAATTTCTTCTAATTTTTAGGTGCTCGCTTGCTTTCATTATATTTACCTTATACCTCGTGGGTTAAAGCTTTACAAAAGCTCTCTAAAGACTTGAAGCTACTCATTTTTCTCTGTACGTTCTGTTCCAGGCTCCTAACGGAATGGTTCATTATAATGCCGCTTGGAAGTCGCGCACTGAATTGGTCCTATTCTTGGCCCTCGCTTGGCAGAGGTCAAAGAGAATTCAATTGAAGACCTTTCAAGACATATGCATCAGAAACAACGCTCTTTAATCGTCTCACGAGTCCAGTTTTATTGAAATATTTCAGCACAGAGTCTTATCTTCGTATGTAGTCTGGCAGAGAAACATTTCGTTTACAATAATTAGATTGAGAATCGAACGTATGCGTTCGTTACATACTTCTTTCAGTCCGTATAACCCTTGATTGTTAACATGTCTCTCCTCTTTATGGGGTGAACTTCGGTTGATGACCCGTTGTACTTATTGACTGAGTCAATAAGTGTTAAGTAATGCTTCAAAAGGCTTAATACTAAGTTAATAGCAGCTGCATTCTCACTACATCCATGCTTGGCAATTATCGGATCATGATGTATTACCCCTAAACAGACTCCAGACGCCCCTTTAACCGAGCCCCAGCTTTCCCCAGTCCCAAAGTCAACCTATCAGGAGTGACTACGATGTCAGGCGGAGCCAACGGAGATTAAAACAAGATACCACACTATGTCTATTATGGCTCAGCCCTTGAGCTGTGCAAATCATGTCGAGTCATATGAGAGCTATGACTCGAACTGCGTATCTGCCAAAATGCAGGACATGTCTCTCAGAGTCATAGGCCTAATTGCAATTGACTTAATAAATGCAGACATGAATGCTTGTCATATGCTTATCATGTCTGTTTTCAATTAACCACTGCCTTTCGGCTTTCCACCGGATTCCCTTGAAATCCAAGTAACCGGGCGCTCAAGTGTACTGTGCAGGCAACCAAAATGACGTCGTCGACATTCAGTGAAGAGCTAAGTTAAAGGCTGTTGAAGGCCCCTTCAGAAGTAACCGAAGGTAACCAATATACATATAGCCATTTGTACATTCGTTCACCCCGAAAGTCCAAAGGATCGCCTAAAGGATTTCCACCCTTCTTCGACCATTCTTACATGCTTTCACCTCGATGCTGTGCAATCACTGATCATAATCTCGTATAGATAAATGTGTCTTCATCAGGCATTGGGCACTGACTCATCGGCTAGTAGAAAACCAACCATGACTCTAATAATAGAGTACACATCCATGGTTTTAGTACAGCGGAACAGGGACCAAAAATCCACGTCTTCGCGAAGCTGTCCATTAGGCATTTAGTAGGATTCCTGATCACGTACACACTGTGTTCAGGAAGTTGACACTGACAGACCCGTAACCTCGTGTACTTTAAGTAGCACAGCATGAAGCTATTATTAGACATCGAATTTGCCACCTCACTTCGCACAGATAAGATCTAGGCAACATCGAAGCCCAAAGAATCAAGATCCAGAAAATAAAAGTGATGAGGTATTCCATGACGTGTAATTACGGTTGATTAATACAAAAAAATGAGAGAAATGTCCACAGTAACGACAGAGAAAGAAAAACATGCAAACGAAAATCTACGTGGTCTTATAAGCCTCCTGCGAAAGTCAAAAAGTCAGAGAGGTCCTAAGAGAAAAGCTGACAGAAAAAAAACACAACATACCGAAATCTGAGCCTTGAACGCATTCGAGATTTTCGGCCGCTGGATTTTGCGTGCAGCAGTGACGAACCCATTCTCAGGCGTCCACTCCTCCGTCGTGAGGATAACAGCTTGCAGCAGCTCCATGGGCTTGAACCCATTTCTCTTACCAACGTTATTGCACTCGGTTTTGATGATCTCATGCACAATAGGTTCTGATGTTAACTCTGCTGTGGCGTCGATCTCATGAGCTTTTAGAACAATGCGGATGTTTGCTTCGTGTGGGATGATGACCGCCACGGGTTGCCTAGCATCTGGTAGGGCGAGGACACAGATGTTTGCAACTAAATTGCACGCCCTGTAGATCGACTCCAGACGTTCCAGCGCGATGTACTACTAAGGTACTCCAGCACAAATAACAAAGAAAACAGGATAGTAGATGAATATCTCTCTTACCTCTCCGGTCGCGAGTTTGATAAGATTCTTCACTCTGTCGGTGTTCATCTATCAGTACGGATCTGAAAATTCAAACCCCAAGGACGCGCACCTATCAATGACAGAAAGTGTTCCATCCGCATTCCACTGCCCAACATCGCCAGTCCTCAACCACCCATCCTTCGTGAAGATCGTCTCATCCGAGTTGAGATCAGGGCGCTTATAATATCCATTGACCACAGACGGCCCACGAATGCAAATCTCGCCTTGCTGAATTTCATTCGATGAAAAATATCCAGCATCTGGTACGTCGCGTAGCTTGATATCGACAGATGGAACTGGGAGTCCGACGGAGCAGTATCTCATCAACTCTGGTGGAAGGATGGCACACATGCCACAGGACTCCGTCATACCGTACCCTGTTGAGGATCTTGTTTATTAATGTCTTCAATAATCATGGAATATCACGGTACATTTACCTTGAATAATGGTAACGAGTGCAGTGCTCAAGAACTCCTGTGTCTCCTGGCTAATAGCCGCCCCACCACTCATAGCAATGCGCAAACGACCGCCGGTAGCAGCCCTCACCTCCCAAGAACGATACTATCCGCCAGTTGCGCGAACAAGGGTACATTATACTTCTTCGCCGCCATCGCGCTATCAAAAATACCTTTCTTAAAAACCCGCTGGTGTTGACCTTGTTCTGAATACCCTTTCGTATAGTCTCCCAGACATCAGGCACACCGACCATAATTGATGGCCGAAATGTGCAAATGTCGCCTTTACAGTTCCGCAGACGCGTCGGTGAGGGTCTTGACGCGTCCATAGCCTGAAGGCATTCCCACAAAAAGCATCGTCATCTCGACGATATACTCCCATAACGTGCGCGAGGGGAAGGTATGCCAGATAGCTGTCGTCGTAAGTCAGATGATGGCCAATGAGCACGTAGACCGCGCCGACGGATGCGATGAGGTTGGCGTGGGTGATGCACACGCCTTTGGTGGACCAGTACTGCCGCTGGTATACATGATGAGCGCGAGATCTTGTGCTTTAGGACGCCGCTCTCGAAGGCCATCGGTGGACTGAGCTCTTCCCATTTCTCGAAGTTTGTCCAAGCTGAAGATCTTGAGCGTGCGCGAACCGAATGCAGATCATCTACAACAGCTTGACTCGGCTCACCGTCAAAGACGATATATTTAATTGTAGGTGTCTTCGCCAGTACTCTGTGCAGGCAAGAGCTCCGCATTCGTAAACAGCGCGACGCATTCAGGCTCGTTCAAAGAATGAGTTAAACCGTCTTCACCAAGGGTGTCGTAACTGGTCGCCATTACCACTGAAATCGAGACGATCGCATGTGCCATGATTTGCCAGTTCGGACTAGTAATGAACATAGAGTTAGATTAGACACGGCGTCATTAGATGGGTTTATGACAACATACCTTGTCTGCGCGTAAACATTGAAAACGTCGCCACCCGTTATTCCCAGATACAAAAGTGCCCGCGCAACTTCGGAAACAGCCTCCTCAAGTTCGACGAAGCTGATGTACTTGTAATCGGTAAGCTCGAAGTATTTCCAAATCTTCTTCTGCGAGACTTCCTTCCCATCTATCACCTTTTTGACCACTTTCTCCTCCTCGACGATCCTGACTGCATCCCTCCATCCAAGGGCTTTTCTATTTCCGTGCTTTTCTGAGGCGTGGGTGGTGACATCGTATACCGTATTGATGCCATCTAACGGCCGGCTAACCAGTTCTTCCTCTGCCAGCATGCATCGCCGCGTAGGTCCTTCCCCTGGTTTCGTAGGAGGGGCGACCTCAACAGATCCCAGGCCGTAATATCCCGGCTTGTTGGTGTGGACATTCGACATGGGTAATGTTGAGTGAGAAAAAGGGAACACTTTCAAAAATCTTGGATATGTATCGTTGAGTTGCTATGTAAATTGCCATCAGATTCGACGACCATAACCACCTGATAAAATAGCGTACGAAATTACAAGGCCGCAACAGTAACTGGTCGCGATATGATATTTGGATGAAGTTGTCGCTACTCCTCGCTACTCCTAAACTCCAGTTGTTGCATCTGTTTCCCCGGATTTGCGCTCCTCGAGGCCTCCAACATCATTTATAATGGTCCCAGGATTGGATCAAACAATGATCTCTGAAGATCACAATTTCTATACAGTATCAAAATTCATCTTGCACTGCTAAGAAGACGAGTGTTGGCCCAAGATATAGTATGGACGGCGAAAGCACGGTGCACAAATGGAACTTGGAAGCTAATCCAAATCGATCAAACATCTCGTGGCACTGGCTGTGTTGATACGAAACGTGGTATTCATTGAATTGTTGGGGTGAATCCAGCTCTAACGCTCAATCGACTTCCACAAGCTTCCACGCAAAAAGGCTTTCCTAACTGTAAGATATTGAGTAAAGGAGATCAAGGTTCGACTCGGAGGATGAAGAATTTGCAATGGACTTGGCTTGGGGTCTTCAATCTTGGCCATGGCAAGCGGAGTTTATAAGTTACAAAAGCCTGGTCACGTGTGCACACAATTTGTCGCGTCTGGGTTTGTCACTTCAGCCATTCAGACGCGTCGCGAAAATGCCCAGTGACTTAAAATTTCTGGCTGTCAAGCTGGTGAGCATCTGTCTGAAGCAATTATCTCTATAGAATTCTTCCCAATTCTTATTTGACGGTCTCTGACTGTCTGACAGGTGTAATAAAATCGCATTGAGAGCTATAGATAATTTATTTTGGAAATAAGTTCTAGTCTTGGTCTCGTGCAGACATTTACGTCTAGCTTCTAGCTAGCTTTTAAATTACTGCCCCAGTCTACTGGGAAATAAGTAATTGAAGTTTGTAATATGTACCTACTCAGCTGCTCGTCAGTGAGAACGTACTGAAATGTTTACCGATAGCTTGAAAGTCGGTAGAAACCTTCATATCATCGTGAACGTCACACAACAAAAAAGTTCACCCTTGATATCGAAGCTGTCTACGAGAGACTGGTAGAAACCTCAGGAGGTACTTCTGCAGTTGAATGAACTTCTGCCGTAGCATTATTCCCATCATATATGTTTGACTTCTCGACTAGCTCACGAGTTCATTAACTTATTGGATTGTGGCAAAGCATATATAGCTTTCGCCAATTATACAATCTCCGACCCAAAGGTAAATGGTTCAGTTCGCTTAAAAGGGCCATTGAGCGTGGTGACTTTATCTTCTGTGGTAAACCGACATTTCCCTAGATTCCCATAATATACGCGGCTCGCGGACATAGACGTACTGTGCTTTTCATGGAAGTGGTGTTCTATAAATATCTCATGTATGTGAACCGGCAAACGGTTGCCCTTCTATGAACACTTATCGTCGAGAATATTTTCTTGCTCTTCCGCAGCAAGCTTATGAAAATAGATTTCGTGATGTTTATTTGGGTCGTTAGAAATTGTCTTCTGGGGGACCTGGGGTATCTGAATGAAAGGGTTTTAATGAAAGGATATTAATGAAGGGACGTCGCCGAAAACAATGCTCTTGAATGCAGGCAATACAGAATAGACTATGGAATGCTTCTATCAATTTAAAGGTGCCCATGCCGCCGAAAGAAATTGAATAGGGCCTTTTTATGTGAGGAGAACTTTACAAGCCGAGGGAGCCGGTTAACCGCTGAATACATGCATCCTAGCACCTATCATTGGGGTGCATACTCTACCATGTTCATTTCATGCAGCATTCTGGTCGAAGAACCATCTAACTGGAGTCAGGAAACGTAAATCAAAACAGCTACTTGGCTGGTTGGTTCAGCTCCAACCCTTGACCCACTCTTGACCAGGGTCTCCCGCGCTGGTAACAAATCAACATGTACTTGAGTATGTCTGATGCAGCAGGAACTGAGTTCTCAGGAACTTCTTGAAGGCATAGTTGCCCCGCTGCCAAGGTCTCTTGCGCGTCAG